>JAULAV010007494.1:0-12467 GCA_030789695.1 Scilla litardierei | reverse complement strand
CTCTTACCCATTAATTTAATTCGATTAAATCGTTCGTTATTAAGCTTTAAAACGTTCGTATCGATATCCAATAGATTCCTATTCCCTATCGATATCCTAGTCCTATGGACGCATTAGGGAGAACCCACGAAGGGGTTTCCACCAAAATCCCATATTAGGGAACTACTCACACATTTTATCTAAAAAGCAATCTAAATGAAAATCGGCCGTTAAAAACATAATCGGGCAATAGAAATGAAGTAGTAGCAATGCAATTAACAATATATCAAAGTTTCATAAAGATCTGAATACTTACAAATAAGAATAAAATTCCAGCCGTCGCAATAGAGAAAAGACAGAAAATAAAACACAGCTCTCGTTTCTGAAAACCTAGGGTTTATATTTATAGAAAACGACATCACCCGATCGGTTGAAGTATCAACCGATCGGGTGAGCTGCTGCGATCTTCGGCATCGGTCTTCAGAAACTTCACCCGGTCAGGCGACACGATCGGTTGACGGAAGCAGCTAGTCGTTTGGATCTTGCGGTCGCCGGGTGAACCGATCGGTTGCAAACGTCGCCCAGAAGACAGAAAGTTTCGACGTTTTGGCATGGTCAGCTGGCGGTCGGGTGAGCTCTCCAGGTCGTGTCTTTGGGGGAATCGGCTACAGATGAACCGATCGGGTAAAGGTCACCCGATCGGTTGGAATTCAGCTCCAAATTCCTGAGAAGACAATTGGGCTGAACCGTTCGGTTGACCCGGTCGGTTGATGCTCTCTTGCTTCAGTGGCTGTCCGGGTCGTGTATGCGTGCATCGCCCGATCGGTTGGCTGTATCCAACCGATCGGGTGGGGGCTGAAAGATAGTAATCTTGGTCGTTTGACCCCCTGGATCACACGTGACTCCTCCCATTGCTCCAGGGCCATGTGATATCTTTGTTATGTGTCTCCTATGCTGGCAAACTCCTGCAAACACGCAAAAACATGGAGAAGTGAAAGAAAACTAGAAAATACGAGAAAACGGATACGGGACGGCGGAAAATAACGGAAAAACACAAAAGAAGACGTGCGTGAATATATGAAATATAAATGCACGTCAATGAGGCATGTGCATGACAACATAAATCGCCCAGTGGCACTGCCCAAGGCAAAGCAACTGGGAAACAAAGCTCATATCGAGCACATGAAGATCATTTGAATCAAATGCACTAATAGCTTCCAATATTGCCCGTTGATGCGAAATCATGTGGTAGTCAAGAGGATCGTGTGTGGAAGAGAAGGCACTAACAAGTATTGAAGTGTTAGGTGGGAGTTGATACCATATTATAAGCCCTAAGAATCTTTTCTAGTCAACTTTTGAATCCTGGATGGCACCTTGGATGTTACCAGCAAGTAATTCATATAGTTTTAACCTGTCATTCTCAATATATTTGAAGTCCATTCCGTTTACTCTCCACAGATCTGTATGTTTCAAGTTGCCGGCCTATGTCAAACTGATTAATCATTGAACCACCAGCCTGATTGAACAAAATGGCTAGTCACATATCCCCTCTAGAAGAAGCCAGTTCGATTGCTGCATCCAGCTGCCGCCCTGTCAAGATGTTAGATTTAGAGATGAACACATCGCCTTGCAAATTGCAACGGAATAGAGAAGGAGTGCACTGGATCGTTTTGGAATCACCGAAGGAAACTAAACGAGTTTTCACCACCAATATACCTCTTCCTTGATCTTCTTCTTCTTGCGGGTTGTGTTGGGAGAGAGGGGAGAGAACGCAAACAATTCCCTTGACTAATTCTCACATGCAAACGAGGTATAAATAGGAATTGAAAGGGGGCAGTTTTCTAACGTTGGAAAACTTAACGTTAACGAATAACGTAAGGGTAGTTACAAAACAAATTTGCATTGGGAACCCTGAACTTCTGTAAATTGCAATTATCCACCAAGGCTAATTCAATGTACATATAACCCCTTTAATAATACTAAAATTATTATTTACCCCCCTGAGTTTAACTCGTTATGGGTGTACCCAATTCCAACATCTCCCACTCGCACATGATGGGATTGTTGTTACAAAAACAACACGTAAAGAAGAAGACTTCATACTTGGTAACTTGGTCGTGCGACCCACAAGCGAATATAGGAAATCTTGTTGTGCACTGGTTAGAGATACACAACTGTCCTCTTTGTATCCAATCCTCTAAAGTATATTTTTCACTTATAATAGCCCAGATCTAGTTTATTGTATCAGTGTAAGTATTCCTAATCCCTCCTTTTATTTACTCTTGAGGACATACTTAAACACATCCACATTGATGTCTCTTAATCACAAAGATTGGCCGGCCAGTGAGATCATCAAACTTGATATCAAAAAACTTAGCCATTCCTTTGCACTCAATATTTTAAGCAACAACTCAGTCACTTTCCTAGACATACCCTTTTAAACCGAATCACTCGTGGCCATAAGGAATATGATAAAGTAGCTATCACCAAGACTAAGACTTTGAATATTAGTCAATAGTTAAAGGATATATGGAGTAACCTAATCCTCCAGGGACTCAGATAGTGGAGAGGCAGGGATCCACTTTCTTACTTCCCTTTATGGTCAACTCCAGCACATGTGGTATGGATCACATGCAACGATGTATTGCTTATGTACCTTTGGAGTAATTCAATCCAACACCGTTCAGACCCCAAGTTAAATATACTCATACATTTAACACTGAATTCTACAACAACCAATTGCTCTAAGAATACGTGTCTGGCTCATTAATAGGCTTAGATGAACTTTGGGGAATTTGTTCATCTCGGTCATTATTTCAATATATAAAATGACCTCATCTTGAAACTTGTTCAAGGTGACTTTTATAGAGGATTAAGTCTCATTCTTATCCGTTCACCTAGAACGTCAGAGGCGATTGTGTTGAGTATTGATTCCCCAGATTTGGTTTTGATGATGAACAAACATAAATATTGTGAACTAACTCGTTGTGAGCGCAGTTATGGAGATCGTCGCCAAATTTCTATGACCATCAAAAGCGACGTCTCAAGACTTCTCAAAGCGCGTGATCGTATGCTTGAAGCTTCGTTGAAGCTCAAGGACCATTATTGAAGTCAAGAGATTCGGAATGAAGCGTTTGAAGACGATTCGTCAAGTTTAATTTATTGTCTTCTAGCTTCATTTCGTAGATTGTTAAGCCTTGAGTAGGTCTTACGTTTTAATCTTCATAACGCTCATATCTTAGAGCTAGGATTGTAGAGCCCTGCGAAGCTACTGCACATGTACTAGAGGGGGGGTGAATAGTACTTTAAAATAATTAAGAACGTTATTCCTAACTATTGTGCAAACACAAACGACAATGCGGAATAAACAACAATAGACAAGAATTAAATAAGCACAAACAAAGCATGTAACGGGTTCGGATCCACCCAAGTCTCCCCGACTTGTTCCCGATGATCATACGTCCCAACCACCCGGATCCCCTCCGGATACTTAAGTTAGAAACCTCTAACCCAAGATTTAGCACTATGAAATTCTTGTGAAAAACCTTCACAAGACCAAATCATACACAATATAAATGTGACTACCGCAACCTGGGATCATACACTCTCTCACAACTGAGAGACAATCACTTGCAATATCAATTGAAATGAAATATGAAATACTTACCACAAAATCCTATGCCTTGAGTATAACTTACCAAATTAGGGCAAGAAGGATTTTGAGGAAGAAGATGTCACCAAACCCTAGCTCCAAGAAGTTGACCAGAAATGGAAGCCTAGGGTGGAGTTGGTGACCTTGGATCAAGCCCTTGGCTTGGAAGACTCACAATGGAGAGAATCTCTCTTAAGGATATTGGCTCAAAGAGTGAAGGGAGAGATTCTTGTGAGGAAGAGAGAGCTTAGAAATAGCTTGAGAAAACTCCTCTCTTAGGTCTGAAATAACTTTGATAATGGACCTCTAACCTTGCCTCAAACGAATCAGGTTAGTATTTATAGAGGCAAGAAAAATCATGCTCAAAAGATTCCCAACGGTCATATTTCTGAAGCAGTTAGTCGGTCTAAGAAGGATCACTGACCGACTAGATTGGAAACTAGTCGGTCGGTGATTCTTCATGAACCGACTAACAGCACGACAGCCAAAAGAAAGAGTTCCAGGCAATAAGAACTAGTCGGTCCAAGAAGACTTGCCAACCGACTAGTTTCACAACTAGTCGGTCGGTGAGTGTTCTTTGACCGACTAACAGATGAAATAGGAAAGGCTGGATACAAGTTGAACTAGTCGGTCCAAGAACAAATGTTGACCGACTAGTTCATCAACTAGTCGGTCGACAAACGTTCTTTGACCGACTAACGATAAACAGTAACTTAGGCTGTACAGAGGCAATGATAACTAGTCGGTCAGAGAAGGATTCCTAACCGACTAGATCGTCATCTAGTCGGTCGATGAACCTTCTTTGACCGACTAATTAATCAACAGGGAATGAGCTGAAATGAGCAAGGACATCTAGTCGGTTCATGAAGAGTTGTCGACCGACTAGATCGTCATCTAGTCGGTTGGTACTTCTACTTGAACCAACTAAGATGCACTAGAAGCCGAGGGAAGACGCGATAGGCTTCGGGAAAGTTTCTAATGGCTTCTATGATAATCCTAGCTCTAAGATATGAACGAAATGAAGATTATAATGTAAGTCCTACTCAAGGCTTAACATTCTATTCTATGAAGCTAGAAGACAAAAGATAAAACATGAAGAACCGTCTTCAAAGCTTCAATCTTCATTCTTCTTGACTTCAATATTGCTCCTTGAGCTTCAACGAAGCCTCATGCACACGATCACGCGTATTGAGAAGTCTTGAGACGTCGCTTTTGATGTACGTGGTATATTGGCGACGATCTCCATAACTTCGCTCATAAAGAAGTTAGTACACGATATTTATGTTTGCTCATCATCCAAAACCAAATCCGGGGAATCAATACTCAACAAGGATCTTAGTAGAAGCCCATACAAACTTTCCCGAAGCTTCGCGCTTCGATTCGCGGCTTTTTGTGCATGTTAGTTGGTTCAAGAAGACGAACCAACCGACTAGATGGCAATCTAGTCGATCGACAAAGCTTCTTGAACCGACTAGACTACCTTCTTCAATTCTAGCTCACTTACTGTTTACAGTTAGTCGGTCAAAGAAGGTTCACCGACCGACTAGTTGTGAAACTAGTCGGTTAGGAATCCTTCTTAGACCGACTAGTTGAGCTTCTACTGTATAGCCTAAGTTACTGTTTATCGTTAGTCGGTCTAAGAACATTTGTCGACCGACTAGTTGATGAACTAGTCGGTTAGACTTTGTTCTTAGACCGACTAATTCAACTTGAGTTCAGCCTTCACTATTTCATCTGTTAGTCAGTCAAAGAACACTCACCGACCGACTAGTTGTGAAACTAGTCGGTTGGCAAGTCTTCTTGGACCGACTAGTTATCTATCTTCTGAACTTCACCTTTTGGCTGTTCACCTCTTAGTCGGTTCATGTTGAATCACCGACCGACTAGTTGATGAACTAGTCGGTCAGTGTTCCTTCTTTGACCGACTAGTCTGCTTCAGAATAGAGCTGTTGGAGCATTAAATGCCACGAAATTTGCTCTCTCTTTCCTCTATGCTATATATACTTGGAGTGCTGCTTTCATAGCATTCAAGGCTG
The DNA here is from genome assembly GCA_030789695.1 of Scilla litardierei. Taxonomy (NCBI): domain Eukaryota; kingdom Viridiplantae; phylum Streptophyta; class Magnoliopsida; order Asparagales; family Asparagaceae; genus Scilla; species Scilla litardierei. The sequence continues at coordinate 6,800 of JAULAV010007494.1, read as the reverse complement.
ATATCTATTGAAGTTTAGAGATCAAAAGAGAAGCAATTAATTCTCATTCAAAGCTCTTTCATTTCTCACTTGAATCTCTCCCTCACTCTTATTTCAAAAGAGAGATTCATTGATTGTGAGCCTTCCAAGCCAAGAGCTTGATTCTAGGTCACCAACATCCTCCTAGGTCTCCATCGCTGATCTACATCTTGGAGCTAGGGTTTGGTGCCTTCATCTTCCCCAAAATACGGTTTTCCCTAAATCGTAAGTTTACTCAAGGCATAGGATTTTGTCGGTAAGAATTTCGTATTTCATTTACTTTGATATTGTAAGTGTTTTACTCTCGGTTGTGAGAGTTTGTTTGTGATCCCGGGTTGTGGGAGTCACAATTTCATTTGTGTATGATTTGATCTTGTAGAGGTTTCTACAAGTATTTCATAGTGCAAATTTGAGTTAGAAGTTTCTAACTCAAGTATCCGGAGGGGATCCGGGTGGTTGGTACGTAGGATCACCGGGAACAAGTCGGGGAGACTTGGGTGGATCCGAACCTGTTATATCATCTGTTTGCGATTGCATTTCTTTGTTGTCAATATTTACATTTCCGCATTGTTGGTTGAGTTTGCAAGATAATTAGGAATTATCTTCTTAATTATTTTAAAGTACTATTCATCCCCCCTCTAGTACTTGTGCAGTAGCTTCGTAGGGCATTACATTTGGTATCAGAGCCAAGTACCTAGCTATGTCTGCCAATGACAACAAAACCGTACGTCCACCTTAAGTTTACAGCACCTTCAGGAACCGTGAAGGAGCTTCTTCGGTGATGGAAGGACACTCCTCGACGAGGCATCCTTCCTTCAACGGTACCAATTACGGGTACTGGAAATGCCGGATGGAAACATTCCTTCGGAGTGCTTCATTGTGGAGAGCCACGTTGACGGAGTACGTCGAGCCCGAAGAAGAAGATTTCACGAAGTGGACTACCGCGGAGGTCGCCGCGGAGGTAAGCAATGCCAAGGCAATGAACGCCTTGCAATGTGCTTTGGAGCCCGAGGACTTCAACAAGATATGCACATGTAAGAGTGCATATCAAATCTGAAACTCTCTCCTCATCTTGCATGAAGGAACGAGTAGGGTAAGAGACTCCAAACTCGTAGTTGTTAATAAAGATTACGAATTATTTCATATGCAACAGGGTGAGAAGATGAAGGAGTACTATGCTCGCTTCGTTGACATCACCAACGAGTTGGAGGCTCTTGGGAAAACCTACACCCAAAAGGAGAAAGTCTCCAAGATCATTGACGGACTTCCTTCTTGTTGGGAGAAACGTACCTTCGCCATCAAGGTAGGTAATGATATGAGTAAATATAAGGTTATTCAACTAATGGGTACCTTGATGTCTTATGAGGTACGCAAGGATAGCAAACTAAAGTTGCAGGATAAGATGAAGTCTTACTTGAAGCAAGACGAGCCAAAGAAAAAGGCGATTGCATTCAAGGCCGCTCCATCTACATCTACATCTACCGATGATGAAGACTCGGAAGACGAGTTGGACTTGGAATCTATTGCCCTCATGGCAAAGAAGTTCAACCGGCTCTTCCGGAAAGGTAATTTCAAGAACAAATCTAAATTTAGTTCTTCTAACGCCTCCGCTCCTTTGTGTTTCAAATGCAACAAGCCAGGACACATGAAAGCGGATTGTCCTCAAAACAAGCACAAGGATAAGTGGAAGGCGGCAAAGTTCGACAAGTCAAAGAAGTACAAGAAAGGGTACAAGAAAGGACTTGTCGGGACATTCACCGACTCCGACGAGGATTCCTCAAGTGGAGAGTCGGATGATGAGCAAGTTGAGCAAGCACACATGTGCTTCATGGCTAGAGAGGAACATGACCAAGGATCTTCCTCCGATGATAGCGAAGATGAAGGCGATGAGGTAACAATGGATGAACTTAGATTAGCTAACGAGAAAATATGGTCTAAGTATTCTAAATTAGTAAATAGATATACTAAGATAAAAGATGAGTTAGCTAGCATCCAAACCTCGCCTAAACCTATCATCATCAACAACGACACCGTTGTTGAAGATTTGAGAAATGAGATTGTAAATCTCAAATCTCAACTTGAGCATGTTCATATCGAGGAATCGGATGAACATGAGATGGCGGATTTAATTTCTCAAAACTCAACTTTGAGTATTGAGAATGAGAATCTCAAATCTCGTGTTTATGCACTCACATCGCAAGTGTCCACTTTGGATGCTTCTATGCATTCTCTCACCGAGAAGTATGAGTGCACATTAGGCCGAATTAATAAATTCAATAAAGGTAAGGACCATTTGGATAAAATCCTAAATGACTTACTTCCAGCCAATCACCACATTGGCTTGTGGTATAAAATGGGAAGTTCATCCAAATCGTCTACTACCTTTGTTAGGCCAACTTCCGATGCCTCAACAAGTGGGAGCAAACACTCTATTGGTAGTTCATCTACCAATGGTACTTCCACTTCGTACACACCCTCGTTTGGAAAGAAACCCACTTTGGGTGGACCTCCAAAGAAGGGTCATGCTTATATGTACACCAATACCATGCCACGTAGGAACACAAATCCTACTCCACATGTTCACACATATGATGATTTTTATGCACCACATCCATTGGCACGTGCACACCATGTGAGACACTCTCACACACATGTTCCTCCACATGCATATATTCACCCACATCATCGTATGAATAACTATCATCATGCACCATTTCATCATGTGCCATATGCATATCCACGACATGCATCACGTAGAAATCAACAACGCATGCATGCTCCCAATAGGATTAGGGCTCCCAAAATCTTCACTATTTGGAGCCCGAATAACACAAGCATGAATGAAAAACAAGCTTATATGAATTCGTATTTTATGAATGTTGTGCATAATGATGATTTCATAGTGAAGTCTAAGTCCAATTGGACTTGGCTTCCAAAGGTCTAATCTTTTACGACCCAATGACCTTGGGTACCATGGAATGATATGTTTATCTTTAGGTACTCAAGAAAAAGAAACAGAGCAACAAATCCAAATTTAGCTCCAAGAATAATTGGATACTCGATAGCTGGTGTTCAAAACACATGACGGATGACGCTCAATTGCTCTCCGGAGTGGTGCCCATTGCAAATGGAAACCGGGGTAGTCTTTGGAGGCAACGAGAGCGGAACCATCATAGATGTTGGCAAAGTGGGTAATCCTTCTAAACCACTAATAAGTGATGTTTACCTTGTTAAAGGATTAAACCACAATCTTATTTCAATAAGCCAACTTTGTGACACAGGTTACAAAGTTAGCTTTGCGAAAGGAATGTGCCATATTTTGAGAAACGATAATAATGATTTATTATTTTCCGGCACACGCCATAAGGATATATATATCCTAGATCTTCCAAGATCACATGAACAATGTCTCATTGCCAACACAAGTGAACAACACTTATGGCATCGACGTTTTGGTCATGTGAACTTTGAAACACTTTTTAAACTTTTCAAGTTAAATTCTATTAGAGTCTTTCCTAAGATTGTCTTTCAAAAGAAAAGCTTTTGTGACTCGTGTCAATGAGGCAAGCTTCCAAAATCTTCATTTAAACCTAAGAAAAGCATTTCATCTAAGCGGCCTCTAGAGCTATTACATCTAGATCTTTTTGGGCCAACTAGAGTTGCTTCATTAGGTAATGCTAGATATGGACTTGTCATCGTTGATGACTTTTCTAGATTTACTTGGGTATTTTCCTTAAGTAATAAAAATGATGCTTTTGAAAACTTCACAATATTTGTTAAGAAAGTACAAAATCTCATTGGAACCACCATTGTCACTATTCGTAGTGATCATGGAGGGGAATTTGAGAATGAGTCTTTCTCAAATTTTTGTGATGAAGTTGGTATTACTCACACCTTTTCCTTCCCTCGCGCACCTCCTCAAAATGGTGTTGTTGAGAGAAAGAATAGGACGCTAGTGGAATGTGCTCGCACTATGCTTGATGATAGCCAACTTGCCATAAATTTTGGGCGGAAGCGGTACATACCGCTTGCTATGTGTTTAATAGGATACTTTTGAGGCCCGACACCAAACAAACTTGTTATGAACTGTTGTTTGGTAGATTGCCTCAAGTTAAACATTTTCGAGTTTTCGATGCAAAATGTTTTATTAAAAACACGTATGGTAGTTTGGAAAATTTTGATCCAAGATCAGATGAGGGGATATTTGTTGGATATTCCTCCCGTAGCAAAGCCTACCGGATATACAACAAACGAACCTCAACAATCGAGGAATCACTTCATGTTTCATTTAATGAAGGCTTTGTCCCTACTAGAATTACTAATAATGATGACTCCATGGATGTCCTATGTGATTCAATTGGTAATTATAATTCTATTGATTCTAATGTTACTAACCCTACTAATGAGTCTTTTGAGAATGTTCCTAGTGATCAGGGAATTCCCAAACGGCTTCATACCGTTCGTGACCATCCGCATGAGCAAGTCATTGGCAACATCCTTGATAGTGTCAAGACGCGATCTCAAATCAACTACTTCGCTCATTGTGCCTTTGCCTCCTCGATCGAGCCAAAGAATATTAATGAAGCGTGCGAAGATAGTGCTTGGATCCTTGCCATGGAGGAGGAACTCATTCAATTCGAGAGGAATGAAGTTTGGGAGCTTGTTCCATTGCCATCGAAGAACCACACCGTTATAGGAACGAAGTGGATTTTCAAGAACAAGACCGATGAAAACCAAATCGTCGTCCGGAACAAAGCTCGGTTAGTAGCTCAAGGCTATCGGCAAGAGGAAGTTATTGATTTCGAAGAATCCTTTGCTCCAGTAGCTAGATTATAATCTATTAGATTATTGTTATCTTTTGCATGCCATAAAGATTTTAAACTCTTTCAAATGGATGTAAAAAGTGCGTTTTTAAACGGAGATGTTGTTGAGGAAGTTTATGTTTCTCAACCTCCGGGTTTTATAAATGAAAAATTTCCAAATCACGTTTTCAAACTTAAGAAAGCACTTTACGGTTTGAGACAAGCTACTCGAGCTTGGTATGACCGTCTAAAGAATTTTCTTTTGGATTTGGGTTTTAAAATGGGAGAAGTTGATTCTACATTATTTGTTAAGTATTCGAATAATGATATTATTTTAGTTCAAATTTACGTTGATGATATCATTTTCAGTGCTACTAACTTCACTCTTTGCGAAGAGTTTTCTAATGTGATGAAGGATCAATTTGAGATGAGCCACATGTGTGAGCTCAAATATTTCTTAGGTCTCCAAATTCGCCAAATGAACGATGCAATCTTCATCCACCAAACCATGTACACGGTGGAGTTGCTAAAGCGATTTGGAATGGAGCATGCCTCCGGGAAGAAGACTCCAATGAGCACTACTACGCATCTTGATAAAGATACGGACGGAAAAGATGTAGACATTCATCTATATCGAGGTATGATAGATAGTTTACTATATCTTACCGCAAGTAGGCCCGATATTATGTTTGTCATATGTGTATGTGCTCGTTATCAGTCTCAACCTAAGGAATCTCACTTAGTAGCGGTAAAACATATTTTCCGTTATTTAAGTTACACACTTGACTTTGGATTACTTTATCCAAAGTCTAGCACATATGAGTTAATCTCATATAGTGACGCAGATTATGCGGGATGCAAATCTGACAGAAAAAGTACTAATGGCACTTGCCATTTTATAGGAAATTCTCTTGTCTCTTGGTCTTCCAAGAAGCAGAATTCCGTATCACTTTCAACCACCGAGGCGGAATATATTGCCGCTGGTGCCGCGTGTGCTCAGGTTATTTGGATGAGACACACTCTTAAAGACTTTAGTATAAACTGTGATACTTGCCCTATCATGGTGGACAACCAAAGTGCAATATGTCTCTCTAAGAATCCAGTACAACATTCCCGTTCTAAACACATAGATGTCCGTCACCATTTCTTAGATGATCATGTTGCTAAAAAGGACATCATTTTAGTGTACGTTGAAACCCAGAAGCAAATCGCCGATATTTTCACGAAACCACTAAAGGAAGACTCCTTTGTGCGGTTGCGTCGAGAATTGGGGATTATGGGTGAATCCGAGATTTAGGATTCATATGTTCAATAATCTTGCATGATATTCAATTTCGTTTATATATGCTCATGCTAGATATATTGAAATTTTCTGGATTTATGGTTAAATTTTCGGGATTTATGCTCGAAATTTTCATGAACGTCGTATTTATGAATTTCGAGGTTTTATGGGGTAGTATAATGATTAATGAGAGTATTACGATGTTTCATCCAAGTGCGATTCGGAGAGAACTCAAAATTTCAAATTCTAAAATTTTTGGACTCTTTTAGTCGGTTCATGTTCATTGACCGACCGACTAGATTACTTTCTAGTCGGTCAGTGAATGAACTCAGACCGACTAACTCAAGCCCTAATTTTGGCTTCTGTTACTATTTGCACTTAGTCGGTTCAAGCTCATTTGCCGACCGACTAGATCGTCATCTAGTCGGTCAGCGCTTGAACTGTGACCGACTAATTGCACAGGGGCAGCTACGTATTTTCGCATTCCTAGTCGACTTAAAGCCCCTCTGCACCGACTAAATCTCTTTCTAGTCGGTGCGATACTATCTCTCAGCCCTCACCCCTTCGACATACCTCATTCCCTCCGCCGTCGATCGTCGTTTTTCGGCCATCTTCGGCCATCTCCACTGTCGTCAGCCGTCGATCTTCTCTCCTCCTCCTAGGTATCTACCTCTCTCAGCTTTTAGACCTAGGTTCCT
>JAULAV010007493.1:0-88469 GCA_030789695.1 Scilla litardierei | reverse complement strand
ATTTCATTTACTTTGATATTGCTAGTGTTTTTCTCTCGGTTGTGAGAGTTGTGTGTGATCCTGGGTTATGGGAGTCACATTCTCATTTGTGTATGATTTGATCTTGTAGTGGTTTTCTACAAGAATTTCATAGGGCAAATTTGAGTTAGAGGTTTCTAACTCAAGTAGCCGGAGGGGATCCGGGTGTTTGGGACGTAGGATCACCGGGAACAAGTCGGGGAGACTTGGGTGGATCCGAACCCGTTATATCGTTTGTTTGCGATTGTATTTTATTGTTGTCACATTTTCATTTCCGCATTGTTGGTTAAGTTTGCAAGATAATTAGGAATTATCTTCTTAATTATTTTAAAGTACTATTCACCCCCCCCCCCCCCCTCTAGTACTTGTGCAGTAGCTATCAGGGCATTACAAAGAGGAGCTCTTGGGAAAACTTGCGCCCTTGCCTTGTGTTTGCTTTGTAAGTTTTAGCAATGGAGAGGATCTCAAACTTGCGGCAATGCTCCTTATGAAAGTTGTGGCTTTGAAAGAGTTGGGAGCTTTGCAAGTTGTGGCTAAGAGGAGGAAGGAGGCTCTTGTTGTATTTGGAAAATGGGGTTTTTCTATGTTTTGGCCGCAATATTATGTTGTGGTTGCCTCTTTTTTTTGTTTCCTCTTCTTGTGTTGGCTTTGGTCGCAACTATCTCTTTGTGGTTGCCTCCTTGTTTTCTCTTCTTTTGTATGTGGGTTTATATAGGTGAAGAGGGGATCAATTAGAATCAAATAGAATCATATAGAGTAAGGAGATTAGATGGAATCCTAACATTATTAGGATTGGAACAAATCATTTGGAAGATCTCTTCTAATCACAATAGGATATGGAGTTTGAATTTGGATTGCAATAAGATTTGAATTTGAATGACAATGGGATTTGGAATTGGATCTCATTTAATCACAAATTGATTTGCATAAGATTTGGTTCAGTCATTTTTGATATTAATGAGATCTCTCCATATCTCTCCATAATTGACCAAGTCCAAATTGCAAATGAATTGCAATTTCTCCATCACTTTGACTAAGTCTTCTTTGCATATTTCTCCATCACTTTGACTAAGTCGTCCTTTAAGTATTTACGAGCTTGCTACTCCTAAAATACACTTAGCACACACAACAAATCATTCACACATGTTTGTTATCATCTAACATGATGTCATCGATCGTTTGTATCCAACAACACGTTGTATCCAACAGATTTTTGTAATTTATAGACTTTATTTTCTTGGCCTTTACTAATGAAACCTTCTGGCTGATCCATGTAGATTTCCTCATCTAGTTCACCATTTAGGAATGCCGTTTTGACATCCATTTGGTGAAGTTCTAAATTCATGTGAGCAACTAAAGATAGTATTAGGCGAATAGAGGCAAATTTAACAACTGGTGATAAGGTTTCTTCGTAATCTATACCTTTCTTTTGGGTATATCCATTTGCCACCAGACGAGCCTTATGTCTTTCAAAGGATCCATCCGCCTTTCTCTTTATTTTGAGAATCCACGTATTCCCAATAACCTTACGATTAGGTGGAAGTTCAACCAGTTTCCAAACTTGGTTGACTTTCATGGAATCCATTTCTTCTTCCATCGCTTTCTTCCAATAATCTCGATTATGATGAGATAAAGATTCTTCTACACTCTTAGGTTCTTCGTCGTCTTGAGGTACAACAATTAAGGCTTCCCTTTCGATTTCAAATCTTCGTCGAGGAACCTTAACCCTTTTGCATCTCCCAATCGACTCGTTAAGTTGAGGATTCTGAATTTCTTCTCTTTCAGACACACCGCTCCCACTAACCTCTGGGAGTTGAGAAGTATTCTCGTGTACCTTAAATATTTAATACTCATGAAGTCCGGATCTTCCAACTCATGCAGATCATCTTGCCTTCTGACTTCACCTTGTTTAGGGAACATATCCTCTAAAACGTGACATCCCTTGAGTCATATTCTATGACAACACCTTCTTCTTGCTCACCCAAGAAGACATAACCCTTTGAGTGTTCATAGTATCTAACGAATATACTCTTTGTCCCCCTGGGTCCTAACTTCCCATGCTTATGAGAATTGTTATGTATTAAGCTGCACAGCCCCAGGGTTTTAAGTAACTCAAGTTTGGACTTCTTCCCATCCAGAGTTTAAATGGGGTTTTATGAATTGATTTAGAGTGTACTAGGTTCAAAACACGTACTGCTGTCAACAATGCATATCCCCAATAGTTAATTGGTAAGTTTGCTTGTGAAATCATGCATCGAACCATTTCTAAGAGAGTTCTATTCCTTCTTTTAACAACACCATTTTGCTTAGGCGTATAAGGAGTAGTAAGCTATCTTAGAATTCCTTTTTCATTACCTTGATCTTTAAACTGATTTGACAGATATTCCCTCCCTCGGTCTGTCATCAAGGTCTTAACTTTTTTATTCAATTGATTCTCAACTTCGTTTAGAAATAATTTGAAGCACTATAATGCTTCGGATTTATGGAATATGAGATATACCTTTCCAAACTGAGAATAGTCATATATAAATGTAATGAAATATGAGGCACCATACCTAGCCCTTACACTCATGAGTCCACAAATGTCAGAGTGTATTAGTTGTAATGGAGTTTAAGCTTGTATTGCCTTTCCAAATGGTTTCCTAGTTGCTTTGCCTGCTAAACATGGTTCACAAGTAGGAATTTCTATTTTCGTGAGAGATCCCAAAAGACCCTCTTTAGCCAAGGGTTCTATCATGTCTTTTTCTATGTGACCTAGTCTAGCATGCAATAATAATATTGCACTAGTCATAACCCGTGTCTGCGGGCATGGTTCATTTAAGATTTCCCCCTTGCAAAATATTTGTTCCCCAAAAAAATTATTTTCACAGCCAAAATTGGCAGAACAACAAATTAGCGTAAAAATATTTAGCGACACTGGTGCCTTCGCGCGGAACAACAAATTCGGCACAAGTGCCTTCGACACAGAACAACAAATTCGGCGCGGGGGACTTCGACGTAAAACAACAAATTCAGCGTAAAACAACAAATTCGGCGTGGGGGCCTTCGACGCAGAACAACAAATTAGCATAAAAGAATTTAGCTCGATGCGGAACAACAAATTCGACGCAGGCGCCTTAGGCGCAGAACAACAAATTGCGTAAAAACATTTAGCTCGTGCCTTCGGCATGTAACAACAAATTCGGCACGGGCACCTTCGGTGCGAGAAATTATTCTCATCCTATTGCCTCATGCTTCGAGGAGACGATGAGCCCTGCATTGAGTGAGAGATCATTCGATCTGCAACTGCATTCGATCTGCAACATAAAGTACAAGGTAAATTTTTTTCCCAAATGCATTAATTGCGTGCACTCTGCTATTCCAAAGAAACTTTCATTCCCCAGAAACTTTTATTTCCCTAGAAATGTTTTCCCTCCAAAACCTTCCACAAAATCTCATCTCAACCATTCATTCCTCAAGATTAAATCCAAGCCGCATTTCTATTAACCTGGTTGTCCTAGTCAGCTTGTCCTAGTCAGCCCTAGGATTCAAAAACAGCTGTCAAATGTAATATAGATTATCAGATGCAGTAGATGAAGATGGGGTTAATATATAACCAGAAGAACAATTATTTGTATTAAGAATTGTCAAACCATTAACATAAGTACCGGATCCATAATATTCGTTACACAAACTTATATTAGGAACATATTGTTCAAACAACAAATTAAATCCAAATCTAGCCAAGGATATTACAGAGATTAAGTTCTGCCTTATTTCTGGAGTATGCAAGACATCATGCAATAGTACGGTCCGTCCTCCGCGCAATTCTAATTTGCACGTACCGACTCCCTTTACTTCTAGTTTGTTGTTGTTGCCAACATACACCCATCTGGTTCCCCAGGAACCCGTCGGTATTCCACATATTAGTTTTTGTCTCTCGTTAGGTGGTCTGTCGCTCCTGAATCAACAATCCAACAAGGATCAAGTTTTATGAGCATAACGAAGCTCGATACATATGTATTATGACAAGGAATAGAAGAAGAATCAGAAGTTACCTTCCTTGGCTAAGGACATTCCCGAGCGAAGTGTCCCTTCTGACGACTGTTGAAGCACATTAACTTATCAACATTCATTTTCTTTTTCTTCTTCTTCTTATCAAATTTCCTCAGCCCCTTGTTTTTATTTTTATAGCTGCATCTTTGCCATGGTTCTTCCAGAATGTCTTCCTCTTAAAGTTTCCTTTCATGGAACTTGACTCTGTCACGTAGGAATGAGATTGTGGTTTCAGGGAAGACAACCTTTCGTCTTCCAATTCCACGTGACGTGCCACATCATCAAAAGTATTAACACTTTCATTATGTGTCAAGTTGACTTTCATATGTTCCCAGGAGCCAGGCAAAGAATGGATCACAGCTTGAACTTGTTGTTCATCATGAGGTTACACCCGACTGCAACAAGTTCCTTAGTAATTCTAGACATGTCCCGGAGATGTTGCTTAATGGTCTAATTGGAACACATCTTATAAGTATCAAACTTTATAGTGAGCTACCGTAACTTCGACATAGAAGTTCCTCCCAGCCTATCAGATAAGGCCTTCCACAAGTCACCTGCAGTAGGATAATCCTTGTATTCACAAGCAAAGTCATGCTTCATTGAGCTTACAAGAATACCACGCGCAGTGGCATCCTTTTTCTTTCACTCATTGTAAGTCTCAACTGCACTCTTGTGCTGAGTGGTGTTACTCTCACCAGGATCTTCCAACTTTTGAATTATGGTTTCAATGACCTCTTGTTCCTCCAAGACATACTTGATACGAAAACTCCAGATATTGAAATTGTCTCCATTGAGACGATCTCCCTTGTTGAGGTCAGCAATGATGTTCTTGATAGCAGCCATATTTGTAGGATGGTTTAAATAGTAACTGAAATAAAGAGACAGTCAGATATTAATGATGTTACCCAAAAATATATATTTTTGCCAAGTCTTTAAATTAATGATTTAGTGAATAGCATAGAGTCGAAAATTCATTAAATTCCCAATCATCGTCTATCACTAAAACTTCATCATTATTTAAAGAACCTTTCAAAAATATATTTATACTTATATTCTGTTCACTTTGAACAATATAAGTCCCGCCAAATATTATCAAAATATCGTATTGCTCCCACTAAACTTATGTATTCACATAGAACACAAAATTCATAAACATATTAGTTTAAAATGTCATTAATATTTACATAAAAATCATAACTCCTCTATTTACACAAAATAAGCAAGTGGGATGATGCTGATAATTGGAAAATTAGCAAACTAAAATCACTAATTTTAAATTAGTTTAATGTTAACATATAACAATAAAAGTCCGTGAATAATTTAAACATAAAACTCATGCAAATTGAATACATGGATGAGAATAAGTAAGCAACATATGAATATAAGACATAAGTTCCAACAAAAATTTTCTTGAGCAATAAAACATATCATGCTCTTCCTATTCATAAACAAATTCATGCATACAAATCTGAAGGAACTAATTCACTTAATCAAATTAATCAATTCCTAATCAAATTTTTTTCAAGAACTAATCTTTTAAAAAATACCAAAAGAATTAAATTAATTTGATCATGAATGATAATAAGCCATTACTAGCTTTATAAATTATGGGCCAATCAATATAATATATTACTAATAATATAAACAGATTATGTTGGGGAAAATTACAGTTTGTGTGGGGGAAAAAACAAAATTGCAAGTTAATTATCAACTTTTTCAAGTTTCAAGGAGACTTGAACAGATAAGCATCCTTCCAAAAAATATCTAATGGAATAGGATAAGCATTGGTGGGTGACCGCAAGTGCAAATGATCCATGATGCATTAATGACAAATGATGTCATAGTCCATGATGCATCAATTGATTTAATCCACAAGTTAGTTTCCCCAATACACAGTAATAATAGCCTTCAACTAAGGAACATGGAACAACCCCCACTGCCAATCGGCAGACCCCAGCGAAAGGCAGGGCAATTCTGGCAAGGCGAAGTTCGGATCCGAGGTTAATCAACATAGCCCCTCGGCCACACATCATTCACTTATGGGTCGAGTGCAGGCAGGGGGGACTGACTCCCCACAGCCAATTAACAGGCTGTAGCCTCATGGTTACACACAGTGCCATCGGAAGGCCAGAATCCAGGCGGCAGGGCCGATTCAAGTCGGTAGGGGTCTAGGCCAAAGACCAATCGGCTGTGGTGGAGACACGGACGGGAAATCCCACATAGAGAGGTTGAGGTTTCCTTGCGATGATCCCATACAGGGAGGGGGCCGAAATCCTAGGCCCGATCGACAGCCATCAATAAGCGAAACCCCTCATCCGAGCCGAGCCCTATTGAAGAGAAAAACTCATCGCTAATGAACCGGGTTCCCCATAAACCCTTGGCCCTATCAGGGGGAACCATTCGTCGACAGATACGAGCATCAGGCAACACCGTGCGCAATGATGATGATCTTCCATGGCCAATCCACAATGAAACACAAGAAGAGGAAAAATTAATAAATTTGTGTGGATTCCTTTTTTAAACGATTTGATACCAATGTTAGATTTAGAGATGAACATAGCACCTTGCAAATTACAGCAAAATAGAGGAGGAGTGCGTTGGATCGTGTTTGGAATCACCAAAGGAAACCGAACGAGTTTTCACCACCAAGATACCTCTTCCTTGATCTTCTTCTTCTTCTTGCAGGTTGTGTTAGGAGAGACGGGAAAGAACGCAAACAATTCCCTTGACTAATTCTCACAGGCAACGAGGTATAAATAGGAATTAAAGGGTGGCAGTTTTCTACCGTTGGAAAACATTACGTTAACAAATAACGTAATGGTAGTTACAAAACAAATTTGCATTGGGAACCCCGAACTTCTGTAAATTGCAATTATCCACCAAGGCTAATTCAATTTACATATAACCCCTTAATAATACTATAATTGTTATTTACCCCCGAGTTTAACCCGTCATAGGTGTACCCAATTCCAACACAAGAGGATGCGAAGGTGCTCCAAATCGCTTAAATCATTTATATAGCTCACTTCCTCATGTACCTTATGACACACACAATCTTGCAACCAATAACTAAAATCAGCTCTGCATACAAAAGGTCTTGCCTCAGGATCTATTTGAGGGGTTATACCCCCCTCGTATCATCTATCATGTCCTCGCCCTTGTCCTTGCCATCATCATCAGATTGGGATTTCAAGTTTTCGATTGTTTCCCTATCGGAAAACAACACATTAATCAACTCCCAGATTGTGACTTGGTGCATCAAAAGCACACAAGAAGACATAGCTAAACTAGACAGCTCAAGTTGTTTCAATCTTGAGGATTCCAATATAAGCCCGGAATATGTCCGAAAGCATTACCTTGATGCATACAACTTTCTGAAGCTTTAGTTTAAAGGTTCCTGTGTCAACTTCTATACTTTCACGTTCTAAGGACTTGTGTAGATTTAGAGGGAAAGAGAAACACAAGTCAATTAGCTCCCCTTTAATTTTATTCTTTTCATCCCTAGCAGTTTAATCAAGCGTAGCAAGTTTTGAGACAAAGGGAGTGATGTGTGTTTTGCGGTGAAATCAACAGAAAAAGAAAGAGAGTGAGATGTGAGGTAAAGGTGATATAAAGGGTAAAAATGAGAAAAACATTGCAGTGAATTAATAAATAAAAAGATTTTGATGCGGTGAATTCATTAATGTGGTAAATTCATAAAGTTACGAGGTGCAACTAACAGCACGCATGTCCCATTGTTTGGTCCCCCGAGTTTGCACCACGGGGGTGCCTCTCTCAAAACAATGTGAGCTTTACTCCCAAGCGCAGGAGATCGTGCAAGTAGTACCTGGAGAGTCCAGAGTCGAATCCTCGGGACAAGTCGACCTGAGATAACACAAATTCAACTAATCAAATAAAATATACGGTTAAGAAAACAACCACCTTTGTGAAGGTGAAGAATAGTGTAAGGATTTTTAGCAAAGAAAGTGGTTCCTACAAGTATTACGGTATCACGAAAGTTTGGTATTCAATGAGACAAGTATGCTACGGTTGTGAGTTCATTAGGAGTTTATAGTCGCTGAAATTTCACGTCTTTTAATATCACACAACGCTTCACCCGGTCAAGGTGTGAAGGCGTCGGAAGATAAATCGATGAAAACTAGTCAAAATAGCCTTAAACGTATTACTAGCAATGTTGATCTCATTAAACAATAATCGCAGCGATAAGTTCAGATTAGAGAACACAAATTAGCTAGCCTTATCAGGGCCTAGCCATAGGGCACATCAACAATACCGACAATAAGCAAATACCCATCAAATACGTTGTAGAAATCAACATTACTAGCAATTTAAACATGATAATAGGGCTAAAGACATGAAATTTAGCAACTACATACTCCTAACTACATCACAACCATAGCACAAAGAGATTAGCCACGCATGGTGCAATAAAAATCAGATTTGATAGCAAAATACATCGTTTAGGAAGCAAAATACAAAGAAATACACCAAATACGGGGTATAAGTTCAAGAAATTATCACCAAATCTCCTCTTTAGAACCCAAAACTCTCTGAGAATAGGAAGAATAGTCTCTGGAAATTTTCAGAATTTTCTCCTGGAGAAATACGCACAGTAGCCGCTCCAAAAGTCCCAAAATACGCCAGCATACCCCCCAAAACCCTAGAAATACGCTTATATAATAGCATTGCGGGTTTTGGGGGTATAACGGGTCGAAACCCGCTTGAACTTGATCAAACCCGCTTGAAAATCGATCGACGCAATCGTGGACCGCACGATCAAAGCGGGATTGAATCACGTCGCGCCACGTGGCCTCCGAAGCGGATCCATTATCCATCTGCGCCCGCTTCGCATCTCATTTCGAAATCTCCGAGCGCCCTTCGCCGTTAGATCATGATCGGAAGGGTTATAATCAGCCACGTCGCTGCTCAGCGAATTCGAATTCACGGCGATTTTGAACCGTCCGATTCAGCGGAGACATTACGGATGGACGCCGCGTGTCCCGTTTATCTCCGCCTGCAGCTCGCCATCGAGATCTTTTGGCGGCCGTTGGATCATTATCCAACGGTCGCGAAAAATATGAAATTCCTCAGTGATCGTGCCGTCGGATTTAGCGTGAACGGCTGCGATGACGCCACGTGTCCCGTATTTCGCCGTATTTGCGTATTTTCGTGCGTATTTCCCCAATAAAATAGTATTCTGTATTCAAAAATACACAGTAATTAGCACAGATCTCAGAAAAATACAAATAAATAGTCGTTGGAATCGTGAGATCGAGACCAAGCTAGGAAAAATATAAAATATGCAGAAATACTCCGTTAATTCATGTTGTGTGCACAAATAAGGTGATTTCTCTAATAATTAATGGTGTACAAAATACACACATATTAGAGAGCAATTAAGCATTATATAGGCACATCATAGGACTAATTAGGGGGTTAAATACGCAATATTCAACCCGAATCACACCCCCCAACTAGCGTTTTGCTAGTCTCTAGCAAAATGAGCGAGATACGATATCAAGTATACACCTAGATCACCTTATCAGGTCTCAAATCATTCTTCACCATACTACAAAGACGACAGAAAATGTCCACACACTAATGCCAAGATTTCATGCTCATTATATAATGGTACTCATGGGTTTGCAATGAAAAGCAATTATCTCTAAAATGGTCATTAAATCAACTTAACTTCACTTTACATTACTACATAGCGAATGGTATGCAAAATCAATGGCTCACACCTTTCAATCAAAGTTTATAACTTGGAGCGTAGATGTATCATGCAAAGCAAGCAAAAACAGATTGGCATCAAGACATACACACGTCAATTTTCATTCATAGGAAATCACACCATATCTTGTGCTTTCTTTAAGCTTTGGAAGTTCTCTTGCCTCGTTAATTATGCACACTTTTCTTCTCACTTCTCTTTCTCCTTTTATTGGTTCTGCGTAACGCGCATCAAGCAACATTTGCAGAAAAAATGTATAACCTGGATCGCTCCATCAGATGAATGAGGTTCCAGTCAATGGCTCCCAAATCAGACGATAATAGGGCATTAGGCCAAGAAGGACCCCTCGGACTGTACTACTCGAGCCAACCAAGTTATTTCTTTAATGACACATTTATTCGTCCATACACTTTTCTTCATTCATCTTATTTCATTCTTTCTTTTGTGCATGCATAAATAACTTAGCAAGATAGCTTCCTTTTCTTTATTCTTTCACAAGAATGGGTTATCCTAATCATTTCAAAAGACAGTGTAGACTTTCCACCCAAGATCACACAAAGCATGCAAATAGCAATGAATATGAGATAAAAAGCAATGCTCAAGTCATTTTATGATGGTGTGTTCCATTGAAAACATACGACTAGCTAATTCATAACTTCAAGATTCATTAAGTCATCATTCAATCCTACCATAGAGATATATCAAGAGAGATTTACCATGAGTAATAGCATTCATGACGAATGAGAATGAAATATGTAACAATAGTGGTGGAGGAAAACAAATCATATGTGCAAAGTGGTGAATGGATTTCGAGAATTTTCATCATATGAGGTTCATTTCTAGGTGTAATAAGCATTGGTGATAATTCTTGACTCAACCCCTTTTTTATAAAAGAAAAAAAAAATTTGCCAAAGGGAACTACTAAAAAAATAGAAATTAAAAAAAATCCTAAAAATTTATACCCTCCCCCCAACTTAAAATAGGCATTGTCCTCAATGTTAAGGAGAGGGAATCATGGAAAGAACACACCTGATTAGTTACCACCCGAAGGTGGATCTGTGAGGTCAATGGTGGTATCCTCTCTGGCCCAAAGCTCTTGAAAATGTTTCAGACGTTGTCCGTTGACTTTGAATTCATGGCCATCCGTTTCATTCACTAAGACCACCGCTCCATGTGAAAAGACTTCTTTGACAAAGTATGGTCCCGTCCATTTTGAGCGCAGCTTTCCTGGAAATATATGGAGTCTTGAATTGTACAACAAAACCTTGTCTCCAATTTGGAATTCCTTTCGCAGGATCATTTTGTCGTGCACAGCTTTCATCCTTTCTTTTGCGAGCTTTGCATTTTCATATGCCTCACGTCGTATCTCATCAAGCTCCATGATCTGCAATTTACGAGAAACATTTGATGAGTCATCAAGCAAATTAAGTGTTTTGATTGCCCAAAAGATTTATGCTCTAATTCAACAGGAAGATGTCAATTTTTTCCATAAACCAAACGAAACGGTGACATCCCTAAGATAGTCTTGTATGATGTCCTGTAGGCCCATAGAGCTTCAGGCAAGCGAAGACTCCAATCTTTTCGTGTTGGTTTCACTGTTTTCTGAAGAATGTTCTTGATTTCCTTGTTCGCCAATTCCGCTTGCCCATTTGTTTGAGGATGGTAAGGTGTTGAAACTTTATGTGTCACCCCAAATTTCTTCAGTAGATTTGCAAAGAGCCTATTGCAGAAATGAGAACCTCCATCACTGATAATGGCCTTTGGCACTCCAAAGCGCGAGAAGATGTTCTCTTTCAAAAATTTCAGCACGATGGAAGCGTCGTTGGACCTGCAAGGAATAGCTTCCACCCATTTAGAAACATAATCAATGGCAACCAATACAAATATATACCCAAAAGATGGTGGAAAAGGCCCCATGAAATCAATACCCCAACAATCAAATAATTCTATTTCTAGCATGGGATTCAACGGCATCATGTTTCTTTTGGTAATTCCCCCCAACTGTTGACAACGCACGCATGATTTACAATAGGCATAGGCGTCTTTAAACATACTAGGCCAATAAAAACCACTCTGTAAAATTTTGGCAACAGTCTTATGAGCTGAAAAGTGCTCCCCACATACCCCATCATGGCAAAAATGTAAAACACTATCAAACTCGTGGTCGGGTACACATCTCCTTACAATTTGGTCTCCACAGTATTTAAAAAGATAAGGATCATCAAAATAGAACGATTTTACCTCATGCTTGAAGCGTTTGAAATCTAAAGAAGACCAATGTGGAGGGGTTCTACCTGTCACCAAATAATTAGCTATATCTGCATACCATGGTAGGGTAGAAATGGCGAAAAGCTGCTCATCTGGGAAGGAATCTCGCAATGGAATGGTATGCGACTCTGTTCCCACCGTCAATCTGGAAAGGTGATCTGTGACATTGTTCTCAACTCCTTTCTTATCCTTGATCTGAATATTGAATTCCTGCAAAAGAAGAATCCATCGTATGAGTCTAGGTTTAGCATCCTTTTTAGATAAAAGATATTTCAGTGCAGAATGATCTGTAAAGATGAGAATAGGTGAGCCCAATATATAGCTTCTGAATTTCTCCAATGCAAACACCACCGCCAGCAACTCTTTCTCCGTAGTAGTGTAGTTCCGTTGTGCTTCATTCAAAGTTTTACTGGCATAATAGATAACACAAGGAACTTTCTCTTTCTTTTGCCCAAGCACTGCCCCCATCGCGTAGTCACTTGCATCACACATAATTTCAAATGGCATGCTCCAGTCTGGAACCTGCAAAATAGGGGAGGAAACAAGTGAGTTCTTTAATTTATCAAATGAAACTTGACACTCTTGTGTCCATATAAAATCAGCATTTAAAGTTAATAAGTGGCAGAGGGGGCGGGAGATGGCGCTGAAATCCTTTATGAATCTTCGATAAAATCCTGCATGGCCTAGGAAGGATCGAATGTCCTTGACGCATTTTGGTGTAGGCAACTTCTCAATCACCTCAACTTTTGCTCTGTCTACCTGAATACCTGCTTTGGAGACTAAGTGTCCAAGAACCAAACCTTCAGTTGTCATGAAATGACACTTTTCCCAGTTTAACAGCAGGTTCTTTTTCTGGCACCTGTGAAAGACAAGAGCCAAGTTAGATAAACAATTTTCAAATGAAGTGCCATATACAGAGAAATCATCCATAAACACTTCCATAATCCTCTCAACCATATCGCTAAAGATACTCAACATGCAACGCTGAAAAGTAGCAGGTGCATTGCATAATCCAAAAGGCATTCTCCTAAAAGCGAAAGTTCCAAAGGGGCAAGTGAAGGTAGTCTTCTCTTGATCCTCTGGAGCAATCTCTATCTGATAATAGCCAGAATAACCATCTAGAAAACAATAAAATTCGTTACATGCTACTCTTTCCAAGATTTGATCAATGAAAGGTAATGGAAAGTGATCTTTTCGTGTTTTAGCATTTAACTTTCTGTAATCAACACACATCCTCCAACCTGTGGTGGTCCGCATCGGTATAAGCTCATTACTCTCATTTCTTACCACTGTGAGGCCTGATTTCTTCGGAACCACTTGTATGGGGCTAACCCATCTGCTGTCTGAAATAGGATATATTATACCTGCAGCAAGTAGCTTAAGAATCTCCCCCTTAACAACCTCTTTCAATGTTGGATTTAATCGACACTGCATCTCACATGTAGGTTTGGCATCATCCTCAAAATAAATATGATGAGTGCAAATTAAGGGATTTATACCTGTAATGTCCGCAATAGACCATCCAATGGCCCCTTTGTGTTCCCTAAGCACATCGAGCAAAGCACTTTCTTGTTCAGGTGTGAGTTTAGAGGATATTACCACAGGGAAGGTCTCCTCCTTTCCAAGGAAAGCATATTTCAAATAGTCTGGCAGAGGCTTCAATTCCAGCTTTGGATGCTCAATCTCTGAAGGTTGTTGTGGTGGCAATTCCACTGGCAATGTCTCGAACTTTGGCACCCATGCATCTCTTGATCTTTCATTTTTGCCCTGCACAAAATAAGATTCATTAATATCGTCGAAATTATAATCAATAAAATTGGACGAGCATTCATACTTAGCATCAAAATAGTCTTCGATTAAGCTCTCAATAAAGCATACCTCTTTCACGTCATCAACATTCGCAGGTAACTTACATGATTTAAAAATGTTCAGCTCAAGTTTCATGTTACCAAAGCTTATCTTCAATTGTCCATCCCTACAATTTATCATAGCATTGCAAGTTGCTAGGAATGGACGTCCTAATATAATCGGAGTGCAATTACCTGATTGTGGCCCATGAATATCAAGGACGATAAAGTCCACGGGATAGTAGAATTTGTCAACCTGGACCAACACATCCTCCACGCATCCTCGTGGGATTTTTACCGACCTGTCTGCTAACTGTAAAACCACAGGTGTCGTCTTCAGCTCCCCCAATCCAAGCTGCACATAAACAGAGTAAGGTAAAATATTAACACTAGATCCCAAATCAAGTAAAGCATCTCCAAATTTCTTAGTTCCTATAATGCATGGGATAGTAGGAGAACCTGGATCCTTATATTTAGGAGGAGTGTCATGTTGTACCATTGCACTTACCTGTTGTGTTAAGAATGCTTTCTTTTTCACATTTAGACTCCGCTTTACAGTGCATAGCTCCTTCAGAAATTTAGCGTATGCAGGCACTTGGTTGATTGCATCAAGTAATGGGATATTAATTTTTACCTGCTTGAAGATATCTCTTATCTCTACCTGATACCTGTCTTTTGATGGTGGAGCAAGTCTGTGTGGGAATGGAGCTGGAGGTACATATGGTTCTGGCTCTTTTTCTGCTACCTCTTCCTCAACCTGCAAACTTCCAGGTGCTTGTGCCTCCTCTTTCTCCTCAGCTGGTTGTTCATGTCTAGGCATTTCCGGTTTTTCAATTTCACGTCCGCTACGTAATGTAGTCACTACCTGACATGGTTTGACGTTGTTTCCTGAAAAAGAAGAAGAGGGATTCGTATTAGGATTTGCAATAGGCTGAGCAGGTAATTTACCTTTGTCGTGTGATGCTATAAATATCGAAAAATTCTCAGTGAGCTTTTGTTGCATCTGAGCCATCTGTTGAACTGCAACAGTGAGACTCTGAATTTCATTGTTCTGCTCCCTTTTTCCTTGATAGTTGGAGTGGTTGGGATGGTAATAGGGAGTGGATGTCTGCTGCTTCTGCTGATATGAAGCACCTCCTTGGTTTGATGGGTTCTTCCAATTGGCGTTGTACCCTTGATTTGCCACCCAATTCACCTCTGATTCTGGATTTCTGCCCAATTCTTTAATTGCTGGGATCAGTAGGCAGACGGTAGTATCATGAACTGGCTTCTCGCATATGACGCAGTATGGCTCTGATGTGACTGCCTTTGCTGCTCTGAGATCAATATTTTGTAGCTTTTGCGTCACCAATGCCTCCACTTGTGCCATCAATGCATCTTCAGGCTTCAAAGCCTGCAAGCCACCTTTTGTTTGATGTGTAGACATGGACCTGTCAAATTCTGAAGGTGGCTCCCATCTTCTTGCATTCTCTGCAATGTTCTCCAAATATGCCCAAGCCTCCGTCGGGGTCTTCTCAAAGAAAGCTCCATTGCACATCATCTCTACATATTGCTTTGTATTCGGCTGCAATCCATCGTAAAAGAATCCAATGGTGCGTCCCTTGTCAAAACCGTGATGTGGGCACGCCAACAGAAGCTCCTTAAATCTTTCCAAAGTTTGATCGTATGCTTCAGTTTCCTTCTGCGAAAAAGACATGACATGCCTCTTCAAAGCTTGAGTCCTGGCCAAAGAAAAGAATTTTTTCAGAAATTCAGTTTGCATGGTTAGCTAAGAAGTAATAGATCTAGGAGGCAATGCATTGAACCAATTCTTTGCCTTGTCTTTCAATGAGAATGGAAAAAGTTTAAGATAAACAACATCATTACTAACTTTTCCATCCAACTGTGTAGAGCATGCTTCTTCAAACGTTTTAATATGCAAGTAAGGATTTTCCATATCCTCTCCATGGTAAGAGGGAATGATCTGGATCACCCCAGCTTTAAGCGAAAAAGAATGAGCACCCTCAGGAAAAACAATGCATGACTCAGAAGCAACTCTAGTGGGCATATAAGTAGCACTCAAGGGTAGTTCTTGTGGGTGTACAAGAGGTTGTTCGTTATTATTAGCCATATTTTCAATTCTTATCAATCTGTGTGAAGTGGAGGTCCTATGCCACATAAACTAGCAAAGAGATATTTTTTTTTGTTTTCAATAATAAAACTAAGCTATAAAGTGGAAGGATCTCACCGAGTACTCCTCTGAAAAGCTGAAAATGTGGATCAAAGATACCGTTGTCCCCGGCAACGACGCCAAAAACTTGCCTCTCTCAAAACAATGTGAGCTTTACTCCCAAGCGCAGGAGATCGTGCAAGTAGTACCTGGAGAGTCCAGAGTCGAATCCTCGGGACAAGTCGACCTGAGATAACACAAATTCAACTAATCAAATAAAATATACGGTTAAGAAAACAACCACCTTTGTGAAGGTGAAGAATAGTGTAAGGATTTTTAGCAAAGAAAGTGGTTCCTACAAGTATTACGGTATCACGAAAGTTTGGTATTCAATGAGACAAGTATGCTACGGTTGTGAGTTCATTAGGAGTTTATAGTCGCTGAAATTTCACGTCTTTTAATATCACACAACGCTTCACCCGGTCAAGGTGTGAAGGCGTCGGAAGATAAATCGATGAAAACTAGTCAAAATAGCCTTAAACGTATTACTAGCAATGTTGATCTCATTAAACAATAATCGCAGCGATAAGTTCAGATTAGAGAACACAAATTAGCTAGCCTTATCAGGGCCTAGCCATAGGGCACATCAACAATACCGACAATAAGCAAATACCCATCAAATACGTTGTAGAAATCAACATTACTAGCAATTTAAACATGATAATAGGGCTAAAGACATGAAATTTAGCAACTACATACTCCTAACTACATCACAACCATAGCACAAAGAGATTAGCCACGCATGGTGCAATAAAAATCAGATTTGATAGCAAAATACATCGTTTAGGAAGCAAAATACAAAGAAATACACCAAATACGGGGTATAAGTTCAAGAAATTATCACCAAATCTCCTCTTTAGAACCCAAAACTCTCTGAGAATAGGAAGAATAGTCTCTGGAAATTTTCAGAATTTTCTCCTGGAGAAATACGCACAGTAGCCGCTCCAAAAGTCCCAAAATACGCCAGCATACCCCCCAAAACCCTAGAAATACGCTTATATAATAGCATTGCGGGTTTTGGGGGTATAACGGGTCGAAACCCGCTTGAACTTGATCAAACCCGCTTGAAAATCGATCGGCGCAATCGTGGACCGCACGATCAAAGCGGGATTGAACCACGTCGCGCCACGTGGCCTCCGAAGCGGATCCATTATCCATCTGCGCCCGCTTCGCATCTCATTTCGAAATCTCCGAGCGCCCTTCGCCGTTAGATCATGATCGGAAGGGTTATAATCAGCCACGTCGCTGCTCAGCGAATTCGAATTCGCAGCGATTTTGAACCGTCCGATTCAGCGGGGACATTACGGATGGACGCCGCGTGTCCCGTTTATCTCCGCCTGCAGCTCGCCATCGAGATCTTTTGGCGGCCGTTGGATCATTATCCAACGGTCGCGAAAAATATGAAATTCCTCAGCGATCGTGCCGTCGGATTTAGCGTGAACGTCTGCGATGACGCCACGTGTCCCGTATTTCGCCGTATTTGCGTATTTTCGTGCGTATTTCCCCAATAAAATAGTATTATGTATTCAAAAATACACAGTAATTAGCACAGATCTCAGAAAAATACAAATAAATAGTCGTTGGAATCGTGAGATCGAGACCAAGCTAGGAAAAATATAAAATATGCAGAAATACTCCGTTAATTCATGTTGTGTGCACAAATAAGGTGATTTCTCTAATAATTAATGGTGTACAAAATACACACATATTAGAGAGCAATTAAGCATTATATAGGCACATCATAGGACTAATTAGGGGGTTAAATACGCAATATTCAACCCGAATCAGGGGGCGCGAATCACCACAAGTGCACAGTGTGCTATAGTATAGAAAGATTGTCGAACTCAGGGAGGCGATCGTTTAACGCTTAGCTTTATATGAAAGGGGGAGAGTATGTGGTCGGGGGTTGTCACAAGTGATTGATTGGTTGATTGTGGAAATTGAGAGTTAACTAGAAATTAAACGTATAAGGCTTTTGGGATTCTCTGCTAGGCCCTTCGGTTACGGATGCTAGGTCAAATGGCCCTACGTCGAACGATGGATTAGGGTAGTAGTGTCACATCCGTAGATGAGAACGATTACTTAGCTTTCGTTGTTCTTACTCGTCTAATGCATCCCTATGCAAAACTGTGCTCTCACAGTCGACTTTACATGGGAATGCATGCATTAAGCTTGACACTTGGTCCCGCCTCGCAGATCCGCATCCACTCTCGTGATCTACAGAGTGCGATGCTATCCTATGGTTGGTTCTAGCAATCGGCATGCTCTCGCAGTCACCGACTAGCGGATTGGGGATTAGCGGTCTCCCTAGCTCTCGTGTCATCTCGTAATTACGAGTCCCGGAGAACGGCCGCTAAGGCCAAATCGAATTCGTGGGGATTCTTCCCAGGATACGGAGCCGCCTTTGCGATACCCCGATCCTAAGGCTAATCCCCCAAAACCCTTGTTCAAACCTCCATAGGGCAACCCTAAATTGATCCAACGGGGGTCTAACCTTACATCCAATCCCTATGATTCTAGGGATCGTCCCTAAGCCCTAGATACACACTACTCTAGCATGGTAAAAGCTCTAAATACGGTAGCAAAGAGATATGCATATCTAACCGGTCAAATTGCATGAAATTAATTTCAATAGAGTGAGCAAGAGAAATAAGAGCAATGTAAAGAAATCAAGGAAATCCAACCACAAACAAAGAAATAGATTGCAAAAGAGTTTACCAAAAGAGAGCTCTCAAAATAGCTCTAAGGGTTTAGCTACAGCAAAATCCAGCTTAACCTACTCTAAAAAATGTTCACTATTTATACAAAACAGTTTGGGTTCGGGTTTTACAATAAAATCAACCCGAAACCCATAATTTTAAGACAAATAGGAGTCTGTCAACCTACCGCTCGGTCGAGCGCAGTGCTCGCTCGGTCGAGCGGCGCCTTGTGTAGTGCTCTGCGTGGTGCTCGAGAAGGGGCCGCTCGGTGGAGCGAGTTGAGTCGCTCGCCCGAGCATCATGTCGCTCGGTCGAGCAAATTAAGCTCCAAAAAATCTAGAGCCCAAGTCTTACATTTATTATGCTCCTCTAACTGCTAGCTCAGGTGAGCGGGCTGGTCGCTCGGCCGAGCGAGCTTGTCACTTGGCCGAGCGCCCCGAAGAAGGAGGTTGGCGTGTCACAGCTCGGTCGAGCGCATCTTGCGCTGGGTCGAGCGATTTGGCATGAGCTCTCTCTCTCTCTCTCTCTCTCTCTCTCTCTCTCTTCTCTCCATTCTCCTCTTCTTTACTATTTATCTCTTCTTCTCTCTTCTTCTACTCCTCTCTTTCGCTTCTTTGTCCTCCCTGATTCGTCGTGACAAGGCAAGGCAAGCTTTGGCGTCGATGTTGTGCCCAGACCCCATATCGCTCCGGATCGCACCAAACTCCTTGAAAACACATAAAACATCGAAAGAAATCAAGAATATCGAGAAAAGTGTGATATAATATGAAAATATGGATACGGGCGACCAAAACGACATGGAAATGCATGGTAAAAACATGGAAAATATAGACTCAACAAAATCCCCCAAGCTTACCTCTTACTCGTCCTCGAGGAAGACGAATAAGGAGTTTGCCGGAGGGTAAAAACAAAGAAGTGCAAAAGAAACCAAAAGATAGGAAAGGAGACTAAATCATCTCATCATCTCATAGCATGCAACAATACTTCAACTTTATAAATTAAAAACACACTACTCATGAGGATTCATCAAGTCTAGCAAAGAACATATGTAGAATGGATTTTCAAATGAATGGCGTGAACTCGAATATATGATATGAAGTTAGAGGTGGATTCCTATTATACCATGTAATCAATATACAGAATCCATGATCCGAGCTCAAATCTTTACAACTCATTCTTTAAGCAGCGAATAGTATCATGACCAATTAATTCAAGCATGCAAGATGATTTTAATTATTTTCATAAATGAGGATGGTAAGTTCAATTAAATCCAAAAATCACCGCATTAAACTCTTTCACAATCCCTATAAATCATCGACCTTGCCATATCCCTATTATATATAGAAAGTAAGGTAGAGATGTGGGATTTTTCTTTTTACAATTGTTTTTGGCTATACAATTTTCTTTATATATACATACTTTTATTTTCTTATATACACGAGATAACTCAATATATACAAAAGGCAGCCTATGCATCCCAGACCAGACGGCCTTAGGGCATCGGATTATGAAGAACACCTCGGGCCTATTATTCGTATGTAATATTTTTTTGTTTTTTGTTTTTTTTTCAATTTTTTTTGGGATTTTTGCAAACTCACATAAACGCGATGGACTGCAAAGCACGATCAAGGATCGCAATTGGCTATATACAAAAAAAAGCATAGAATTGGGACATGGCTCGGTGTCAGAATATCCAGTAGACACTACTTAAGTGTCGTGGGTTATCCAAACCCAATTGAACTACCATCCATTATGAAAATAGACGTTTTCATATAATCATGCAATTTTCACTCAATTTTCAATCAATCATGCATTCTCAAGCTTAACTGTTTCGAGAATACTCGTTGTGGAGAATATGAATTCAAAGCACGGAAAAGCATATTAAAATGCATCCTAATCAAGGAATAGCTCTAACACACGAAAGCATAGAGTTCAAAAATCATAATCCATTCTATATAAATATGCGATGACGTGTAATAGACTATGACGAATCCTACATGAGTGTGTGAAGCAGATAAGTTGAGTGTGCGTAGCTTATAGTGCAATCATAAGAGACTCATCTTTAGTCTAAATAAAAGAAAAGGAGAAAGAAATGAAAAACATGCATGCGAACAAACAAGAAAAGAAAAAAATAAAAATGATGATAAAAAGGGGAAAAATGGGGCGATGGTGGAACTAAAAATGAGAATAAGGAAAAAGAATAAGTAAAAAGAGATAGCGCTCATCCCCCAAGCTAAACGCAGCAGTGTCCTCACTACTGAGAACACGGGCGTAGAGACGGAAAATGATGCTAAGTGGGGTGGGTGTGATGAAAGATAAAAGAAGGTATAAAAGATGCATATGCGTATATACAGTATGATGTATATACAAAAATGGAGATGATGAATGCAGGTGATGATGATGCATAGTATGTATAGTATGGACACTATGACAACAAAAATCGACGCCAGAATGTGACTCCCCCAAGCTGGACTAAGATAGGCCCTGAAAAGATAGATATGCACAATGATAAGAGGGGCAGACACTGGTACAGCGAGCAGCTAATAAATCGGGCAGCACCACCACCCGGTAGGGGTGGTGGCTGAAGAAGGTTAAGGATACGGTCCAGCTTCTCATTGTTCCGATGTCCAATATCAGCATGTATCCTCACGGCTCTGCAGAGCTCAAGTATAGCCTGCTCCACCCCATATAATCGACCTACAATCTCGGGGGGGAGCTGTTGGACGCTCCCCTAGAAGATGTGCCACGTATGGTGAAAAAGGGATGCGTTGGGAGTGCAGGCTGTGCAGATAATGGGGAAGTGGGGACATCGACAGTAGAGATAGGAGCAGAGGTCGAGGCCAATGTGTGTGCAGGTAAGGATAGGGCAGGTGCAGATACGGCAGAGGTGGTGGAAGCAGCTATGGAGACAGAACCCACCACACTCTCCGTCAGAATGTCTGAGACGGTGCTAGGAATGGTTACGGTAAGGGATACAAGCACCAGTGTGGTCTCAGATGGCAGTGAGGAGGTGAGGACAGGAGGATCAGCTAGCAGATTAGAAATGAGGGCCTCAACTGATAGGGCTGGGTCCTCGGCAAAAGTGGAGACAGAAAGATCGACGACAGAATCAACAGATGTGGTGGGGCCCTCAACAGATATAGAGACAGAAGAGGCTGCTACAGGCTCAGACTGGGGTAGGGTGTGGGGTGGCTCCTCAGCGTGTGTAGGAGCATCGCCCGGCTACTGAGCATGCTGCTACTGTGCAACCTGCTCATCATCGGGCTCCAGCTCGTAAATGGGGGGATACGCTCCTGCATGGGGAGGATCCACTCAATCTGCTGAGTGGCCATGACAGTCTGCTCTGGGTTAGGGAGCACCATATAATCGACGTTATGACGCCCGTGAAGATAAACATAGTGTCGGTCACCATGGGTCCTAATAATTTGCATGTGCGTAAGGTAGTTGGGCTTGTCGCCTCTAGAAGATCCTAGGGGAGGACTAGATTTTCCGTATTGGCGACGATGGTGAAAAATCCGCCACAACAGATGGGACCTCTATGCAAAGTAGCAGCCCACCATAAATGGCCATAGAAGATCTATGCGTGATTAATAGGGTAGGAGGGACGAGAGGTGACATCTGGTAGCGCCTCACGAGGGAGGGTCATGCCCCACAAAAGGACAAGCAAGACAGAGGACATAGTCCCTGGCTCGTTCATGTATAGCATGGTGGTGGCAGGTGGCGCTGGGCTAGCTTAAGGCATGGGTGGATGATCGAGGAGGCCTTTGAGCGGCTAGTGCTGAAGGAAGGCAAATCAGAAATCCTCTCCCAAAAGAATGTAGTGTAAATAGCGGGGGGGAGCATCTGAGCCAGGGGTATAGGTGGTCTCGACGGCGGGGACTGCAGGCCACTGGAATAGGGTCTGGAGTCCCTCGTAAGTGAACTCCATCTCTACGTCTAGTATGGAGAATGCAATCCCCGTGTCGGTACGACGAAGTGAGCTGAGGGCGTCTAGGGTCAAGCAAATGTAAGTCTTTACCTGAAGCCCTAGAAAATGCTCCTAGCCCAAGTTTGTAGGAATATGGTGCCCTCGAGGCCATTTATTCCTGTGTGAATAGCACAAACATCTTGTTCGAAATAACAGTAAGCTGTTTGGTAATAATTTATCTAAGTCATATTGTAATGTAGTCAACATTAGATATCAACTTAGGTAAAGTCCTGAGACTTTATGCAAGGTCAAACGGGTATCGAGATGAGTATCTCGATCATGGAGAAACGTTTGACCGTCTGTAGCATAAGTCTAAAATGGTTCGTGGTCGTAGATGTTTCGAGACAAGGATATCGAAACATCGGATAGACCATTGTGTCTTAGTCTTCACCGTTTAACGGTGGCGATGATCTCATGATCGCTTGACTTGGCGAAGTCGAAGACGAGACACAGGTGCTCATTAGAATGAGTTCACTGAACGATCCACTAGAGTTATCATATGGTTATATTGACCAATCTGTCAGTGATAACTCTTAGTGATGATAGGATAGTTGGTCTTTTGACTTGAGGTCATTTTGACAGACCTGTGCGTGAACGGTGCCACTTAGATCAACTGACCTAGCTTCGAGGCAAGGCCTGTCGAAAGGTCTTTTGATTGGGTGTCACTTGAAACGTACGAGGCGAGTAATGACCAAGAAAGGATTCGTCTCTCCCGGTCAGTGGGAGTTAGTGTCGTAGAGTTAGTTCGGTCTTTAGTAAAAACTCTGCGCAGAGTATGTTGGAAGAAGTCCAACATTTATTGACTAAAGATCGATAGAAACTAACCGGAGTCAAGTTATTGGGGTTGACAGTTTGACCGTACCCCAGACTTGATCTACACGACATATTTAAGACGAAGAGACTATAACTGCGGAATTCATCACGGAAACAGTCAGGTGGTCCCGACAATACTCATGTCAATGAGTTAACCACATAATGATGATTCCTGAAGCAGGGACGGCAACCACTGCTCGTGGTCACTGCCGTATAGGGCTTCGAGCCCAACCTGTTGTAAGGGTCAGGCTGTAGGGTCTCACACAGAGTGCAACGCTTCGTCTAGTAATAGGTAGAAAATAGTTAGGGAGAATATTTGCATTTGATGCAAAAGAAGAGATAATTGCATTTGATTTTAAATTAACTCATTGTTTAGTCCCACATCGGATTTTGAGAAAAGGGGAGAGTCCGCCGCCTATATAAATAGGGGTCTCCCCCTTTCTCAAAACTCGTCCCAAGCTCTAGATCTGAGCAGCTCTCGTAAATGTTGGAGCACACTCGGATCTAAGCTTAAATTAATATTTCTCTTCTCCCTAAATTTCTGCCTTACTCCTGCGGGCTCTGGCAAAGCCACAAAGGAGTTCGGATTCTGAATCTGAAATCTTGGCGGAGGTTTCACTCGCGTGAAACTTTCTTCGGCGCGTGGTTGGCTCGGCGGCACGGGGATTGATCGCCTCGGGATGCGGAGCGGTTCGAGGAGCGGTTCGAGGAGCGGTTCGGGGAGCGGTTCAAGGAGTGGCTCGGTGTGGGACGGGAGCAGCTCGGAAGACGGCGCGGAACATCTCGCCTGCTCCAGGGCTGAGATTCCGGGTATGTGGTTAAAGTATTATTAGCATTAGTTTAGTTTAATCGCAGTAGGCTAGATCCTTCTTGGGATGGTCAGATCCATCCCAAGTCGGCATAGATCTTGGCATATGGTCTTGGACCTTAGGGCTAAGTTAAAAATGTTTTAACTGCATGTTAATTTAGATTAACTAGTTTTTCTTCCGCTGCAATTCTCTTTTTCTGTCTATGTTCCGTCCGACTTAGGACGGGCATAGAGTTTTTGTGCCCTGAGGGACCGCCCAAAATCCCTACAGTGGTATCGGAGCCTAGGTTTGCGTAGTCGATCTAGGTACTGCGATTTTATTAAACTTGTTAATGCTTTTAAATGCTTTTAAAATTTTTAAAGTTATTAGAAAATTTTAAAAAATGTTTTAGATGTTCAAAAAAAAAATTCTTTTTGATAAATTTTGAACATGGAAATTTTTAAAATGACATTTTAAAATTTATGTGATAATTTTTAAAACTAATTTTAAATCTTTAAAAGTTTAAATTTATTTTGGATGCCTAAAAATTTTTTATATGATAAATTTTTTAAGCATGGAAATTTTAAAATGGTATTTTTAAATTTATGTGATAAATTTTAAAATTGATTTTAAGGTTTTAAATTTATGCGATAAGTTTAAAATATTTTAGATGTTTAAAAATTGTATATGATAAATTTTTGAACATGGAAAATTTTAAAGTAATGTTTTAAATTTATAAGATATTTTTAAAACTGATTTTAAAAGTCTAAAAATTGTTTATGCGATAAACTTAGTATATTTAAATGTTAAATAGTTGTGCACTATCTTTATGCGATAAATTAGTGTAGAGTTATTTCAATGGCTTGTTTATCTTGTCCCTTATTTGATAACACAAGACAACATTTTAGGTTAGCCATTAAAAATGATTAAAATTTATTACTTGAATTTTAATGACATGCTATGCTTTAATAAATCATTAACAACAATATTAAGACCTAATTCCTGATTAGGGTAGTCCTTTAAATGATTTTTAAATTCTAATTGTTATAATTAATTTTCATTAAAGGACTTCGCTTCTAGCGTTGTTAAAAATTTATTAAAATCCTAATAACGATTAGGGTAGCACGTGATCCTTATAGTTGATAAGGACTTAATAAAAGTTATTAAACAAATCCTAAAAATTTTGAATTTAAGGATTCAACTAGTTGATAGGATTAATTAGTTGTTAATAAAAGCTGTTTAGTCTATGGCATACATACAAAAATGACAAGCTTCATTCAATGGACCATGATCCAGTCAATGTGCTTGGCTAAGAGTTCTGGGTCAACCCTTGCTAGTCCAAGGGGTAGTGATCCTGGCTTAGTCAATTCCCTGGCTGAGTTCCGCTGGACCGCAATGTCGCGAATCATGATTGTATGACACCCTGGACTATATCTAAGTCAAATACGTTAATGATCTTTTTCAAGATTAGCCGTAGCCCTCCTTGTTTTAGGGGTTAGCAACTATAGGGCCCGTGTTATAGTTGTTGAGATACACTCAAGCTGTGACATGGCAACCCTGTAGAAACCAACTCCTTAAATACATAAGATGAAATCTTGACTAACCCTAACCGTCGTCTCGTACCCCGAGCGCCGGCGTAAGTTAAGTCAACGATGTAGTCTGCCTAGATGTAGTCTAAGACCTGACCCAAACCGACGTGTCGTGCATACACCGAGCTGAGGGGCAAGTCAGGCTAGACATGAAAACAAGGGTCCGACTAGACTAGACATTGTGATTTGGATGAGCACACTCATGATCACGAATGGCTAGGGGCAAAAACCGATTAAGAGAGTCATATCCGATATGATCGATGAAGAGTCATCTTCCGATCGCAGAGTCAATCAACTTGTTGAGCTACACTCAAGGTTGTTTAGACTCAAGGTGATTGGAACTCTTACCCATTAATTTTAATTCGATTAAATCGTTCGTTATTAAGCTTTAAAACGTTCGTAAAAATAGTGGGAGGATATAGATAGATAAAAGCCAATCTACCTATATTTAATATTGAACATATGCTAAAACTAGGGCAAGACTATGTTTACCGTAGGAATTAAAATATAATATTTTAATTAGTTAACTGGTCAAAAAGTTGATTAATTGAATATCAAGTTAAATTCTAATTGATAGAATTAAAACTATATTCTCGTTGACATTAAATGCCCTTCTAAAGAACAGACTTAAGAAATATGATTTCATTAAGTTCTGGGTCCAACAAATAAATTAAAGCTTCATGTCACTCGTCTCTATATGAGGCAGCTTGAACATATAGGACATTCAAAGTATGTTTCTCCCTACAACTTGTCGAGCTACCCTCAAGGTTGTGTGGACAAACAATTTTGATCCGCAAAGTTCGAGAATTCGATTAAACCGTTTGAGTCGAATACGAGTGCATGAGCGATGCAAGACTATGTATCCCAACCGGATCTTGAGACAAGCAACTTCTTGAGCTACACTCAAGATTGCAAAGCTCAAGCGTTTGGATACATAAGTTGCTTGCATATCTATTTATTTATATTGATATCTAAATGTGATTTAGAAAAGGAAGAAGGCACTCCGGAAAGTCAATCGAGTTAAATAGTTTGATTTATCATTAGTAGAGGCATAAGTAGGAGGAAATGAAAACGTGACATATTTTGATGTCACATTTCGGAATAAGTTGTTATACAAAAGACGTTTAACACATTTTGACGAATGTCGTCACATTGCTTCTGAAGTAATGATTTGTGTTAAGTAATTTGTAAATAACTATATATATATTAAATGTTAATATATAAATACACAAGATAGTAGCAAACTTATATGGTAAAATTAGACTAGGCCGTATCAAGAGATTAAGCTTCACAAGTCACATAAAGAGGGGTCTGACCTCTCGTATTATGAAGTCTATAGACACTTGTGAGTCTTAGCCTCTTAGATACAAAGGCCGAAACCCATCTGTAAGACAGTTGGAGAATGAGTTGTCGAACTCAGTCTCGTACATACTGATGTACCCGAGTCTATTTTTAACAAAATAAGTTATTCGCATATTTTACTAAGACACGTGTTCTTGATGAAACGCAAGTCTGATAAAATGAAGAACGAAATGACTAAAGTATTTAAACTGATTCGATTAGATCGAATACTTAGCTAAATAAAATCTTGTGTAATTAAAAGAAAATGTGATTTTCTCTCAGATCAAGTCTGTTAACACATCGGTGTGTTAAAAGGTATGAATCACACTTAATTAGATTTAGTGTGATCCATTGTAAGTGACTCTGAGTTAAATCCTCCATCTGGGTTAAGTCCCAGATAGTAATGCCTAGGTTTTAATAATGTTCTATGAGGACATTATCAATAATATATTCAATAAATCAATCGTAAGGAAGGTGTAAAAATACTCGAATCTCGTGAGACGAATTGTCGAGTTAGACATCATAACTGATGATGACTTAGTCAACTTCTAGGATGAAATTCGGAGTAGTAACTCCGATTTAAAACTTGATGAAGGTCCGTGTGCGTAAATAAATTTGAGAATTTAGTTTACGTGCCCAAGGAAAATGTTTCCTCACTTTCTGTAAGTAAATCTTTAAGTTGAAAGATTGGTGCAGAAAAGGAAATGGTGAAGTACAATAATGTTGGACGGGAACGGTTTTCATCCTAATTTCTTTAAAACGGATTATGATGAAACCGGTTTCGCCAACAGATGTGTACAGATCTACTCGGACCAAAGCTCGATGTAAATGCTCAAGTTGACCACGAAAATTGGAGCATTCACTTATAAGTTCGTTTTTCTAAATATGATTTAGACGAACCAACTTATATGAATTAGCCAGATAGTTTTCAAGGTCAGTGGGAGCGTGTAAATTACATGCGAGACATCAAAGAGATGGAACATATATTTTGATTAAGTAATCAAAGAGTTTGATACTTTATCAGAAATGGATATGAACCATTTGAAATGACCAGTAACTAATTTAAATTATTATCGTAAGGTACGATGAACTGGATAAGATCCGGGGAAATAAAATATTATAGATTCCGATAGACCAAGTGAATTATTTGAATAAGATTCAAAAGGTTGGTCTAACATAAACATAAAAACCCCTTAAGTCTATAGTGTAGACGGTTTTAGCAGATCCACTCACGAAGGCTCTATCACATGAAGTCGGGAAAACTTATGTGTAAAAACGATATTAGATATCGAGATAAATGGGCCTGAGTGCAAGTGGGAGATGTAGGAATATGGTGCCCTCGAGGCCATTTATTCCTGTGTGAATAGCACAAACATCTTGTTCGAAATAACAGTAAGCTGTTTGGTAATAATTTATCTAAGTCATATTGTAATGTAGTCAACATTAGATATCAACTTAGGTAAAGTCCTGAGACTTTATGCAAGGTCAAACGGGTATCGAGATGAGTATCTCGATCATGGAGAAACGTTTGACCGTCTGTAGCATAAGTCTAAAATGGTTCGTGGTCGTAGATGTTTCGAGACAAGGATATCGAAACATCGGATAGACCATTGTGTCTTAGTCTTCACCGTTTAACGGTGGCGATGATCTCATGATCGCTTGACTTGGCGAAGTCGAAGACGAGACACAGGTGCTCATTAGAATGAGTTCACTGAACGATCCACTAGAGTTATCATATGGTTATATTGACCAATCTGTCAGTGATAACTCTGAGTGATGATAGGATAGTTGGTCTTTTGACTTGAGGTCATTTTGACAGACCTGTGCGTGAACGGTGCCACTTAGATCAACTGACCTAGCTTCGAGGCAAGGCCTGTCGAAAGGTCTTTTGATTGGGTGTCACTTGAAACATACGAGGCGAGTAATGACCAAGAAAGGATTCGTCTCTCCCGGTCAGTGGGAGTTAGTGTCGTAGAGTTAGTTCGGTCTTTAGTAAAAACTCTGCGCAGAGTATGTTGGAAGAAGTCCAACATTTATTGACTAAAGATCGATAGAAACTAACCGGAGTCAAGTTATTGGGGTTGACAGTTTGACCGTACCCCAGACTTGATCTACACGACATATTTAAGACGAAGAGACTATAACTGCGGAATTCATCACGGAAACAGTCAGGTGGTCCCGACAATACTCATGTCAATGAGTTAACCACATAATGATGATTCCTGAAGCAGGGACGGCAACCACTGCTCGTGGTCACTGCCGTATAGGGCTTCGAGCCCAACCTGTTGTAAGGGTCAGGCTGTAGGGTCTCACACAGAGTGCAACGCTTCGTCTAGTAATAGGTAGAAAATAGTTAGGGAGAATATTTGCATTTGATGCAAAAGAAGAGATAATTGCATTTGATGCAATATGGTAATTTAAGCTTAGATAGGGACTACTTTGCATTTGATGCATAAGCGATTAAATTTGTATTAAATTGTTTAATACAATATTTAATAATATAAACGCAAGGAAAAGGTTACCGGTAAGACGGGTTCATCCCGCTCTAAACGCAGGTTCGAACCGCGTCGAAAACGGACTCCAAACGAGTCCGATAAATCTATTTAAAGTGTTAAATAGAAGGTCCATAGTAAAAGCCCAAAAGAAACCCAGTTTACATCCATGGGGTATCCCAAAGTGGGGCCCATGCCTGGGCCCACTGACGCGTACGTCAGCCTGCGTCAGCAGGCTGACGCACGCGTCAGCGGGGCCAACCCAGCTGACGCGTGCGTCAGCCTGCTGACGCAGGCTGACGCCCGCGTCAGTTGATGCGGGCAAATAGCCCCACGGGCCCGCATGTGATGCGGGCCCGCCTCCGTTTCGCGAAAACAGGAAGGCCGCCCGCGTTCTCGCGGGCGGCAGGTGGGCTCCGCCCGCATCAGTGCGGGCGGTCAAAGCGTGCAGCGCACGTGGGGCCCACATGGTGGGCCCCACGGAAGGGTTTTCTGAAACCCTATCTTATCTACTGGCGGCTGAACCTTTGTGCGAAAATGTGGCCTTGGGCTGAACTTTAAGTGATCAATTGGAGGGTCAAACGACCTCCGATTGACAAACGGTTTTTTCCTATGCGTTCACCGTTGAACGCTTGTCGTATTGATAGGTTGTATCAATCCTGAAGCTCAACGGTGAGTGAGTTAAAATTCACGGAAGTTTGCACTTTATGAAGTGCAAACTAACTTGATTTTAAATTAACTCATTGTTTAGTCCCACATCGGATTTTGAGAAAAGGGGAGAGTCCGCCGCCTATATAAATAGGGGTCTCCCCCCTTTCTCAAAACTCGTCCCAAGCTCTAGATCTGAGCAGCTCTCGTAAATGTTGGAGCACACTCGGATCTAAGCTTAAATTAATATTTCTCTTCTCCCTAAATTTCTGCCTTACTCCTGCGGGCTCTGGCAAAGCCACAAAGGAGTTCGGATTCTGAATCTGAAATCTTGGCGGAGGTTTCACTCGTGTGAAACTTTCTTCGGCGCGTGGTTGGTTCGGCGGCACGGGGATTGATCGCCTCGGGATGCGGAGCGGTTCGAGGAGCGGTTCGAGGAGCGGTTCGGGGAGCGGTTCAAGGAGTGGCTCGGTGTGGGACGGGAGCAGCTCGGAAGACGGCGCGGAACATCTCGCCTGCTCCAGGGCTGAGATTCCGGGTATGTGGTTAAAGTATTATTAGCATTAGTTTAGTTTAATCGCAGTAGGCTAGATCCTTCTTGGGATGGTCAGATCCATCCCAAGTTGGCATAGATCTTGGCATAGGGTCTTGGACCTTAGGGCTAAGTTAAAAATGTTTTAACTGCATGTTAATTTAGATTAACTAGTTTTTCTTCCGCTGCAATTCTCTTTTTCTGTCTATGTTCCGTCCGACTTAGGACGGGCATAGAGTTTTTGTGCCCTGAGGGACCGCCCAAAATCCCTACAAAGTTCACGTACAGCTGCCTAACCCCAGGCAAAATGCCTAGCTGCTCTAAGGCTCCTAGGTCTGCAAATTTTGTCGAGACGACCGGGTGCCTAGAAAGGTCGGCAAAAGCACGACGATGAGCGTCGTCTATAAAGGTGATGTCGTAGGTCTCTAGGAGGCGTCTCGGGCTGTGGGGGTGGCGGGGGTGATGCTGTGGGTATGGGCTGACTCGGGGGGGGGGGGGGGGGGGGGCTCGTATCCCTGATGAGGAGCCAACAGCCTGGCGTTTCTTCCTGGCGTGTGGGGGTGAAGGAGATGATGGGGGGATGAGGTGGGAATGCGTATGGCAGTGCGTGGCCTAGCATGAGGGGCCCTCTGCAAGGACTTCCTCTTCTTGGGAGTCTGTAGTGGAGGGGATGGGGTTGGGATGGTGGGGTGATAGTGGTGGGTGTAGTGGAAGTGTGTGGAGGTGCCGTGGGTGTGGTGGAAGTGCGTGTGGTGGTGGTGGAGATGGATGTGCATGGTGGCGCTGTGGGTGTGGACGTGGATGTGGTAGTGGTGGTGCGATGCCTAGAGGAGGTCGGCTTGTGGGCCAACATCTTTTGGAGTGAGTGTTGTGGCTGGCATTGAGATGTGGATGGTCTGGAGACGGTAATGGATGTGTGTGTGGGTGGAGGGCATGTAAGGGTGGGGTAGTGGTGGTGGATGTGCGTGTAATGCGTGGTGAAGGTGCAGCGGAAGTGCTTGGAGGTGCTGTGGAAGTGATGGTGTTGGAAGTGCATGGAGGCTGATTGCGTGTGGGTGGGGTGGTGGATGTGCGTGGAGGTGCCGTGGAACGTAGCAGAGATGGTGAGAATGATGATGAGCAGATGATGGCCATGCAACGCATCATGAGCTCATGCCATAAGCGATATAATGCATATAATAAAAAATAATGTGAGGGACCCTTAGTGAGGCGATAGCGACGAATGCTATATCCTCGAGCGATGTGCCTCCAGTCCGCTGCAGTCTCACCATGCATCCCACCAACCTGAAATTGAAATTGGATGGTTTGGGGGTTGGGTGAGATCAGGGATTGGGTTGCATTTGACGTGGAGATGGGTTGCACTTGGGTTGAGAGAGAAGGATGGGTGGTGGCGTTCGGCAGGGGGTCAGGGGGGTGGTGGCGCTCGGGCTCGGGAGGGGGGGTTAGGGTTTGGGTTAGGGTTTAGGGTTAGGGTTTGAGGGCAGGGGGGAAGAGGGGGGAGGGGGAGGGGATTGGATGGAAGAGGGGGGATGGGGCCGGTGATCAGAGGGAAGAGGGAGGAGGTCGGAGGGGGCCGGCACTCGGGTGTGGGGGATTGAGAGGGGGGAATCGCTCGAGGGGGATTAGGGATCGAGGGGACATCTGGGTCGCTCGCTCCAAATTTTCTAGCGAGCGACACAAATGAATTTAAAGGATTTTCCCAAGCGGTCGAGCGCTCGGTCGAGCGCTCCCGCTCGGGCGAGCTATCTCCCCTTCGCTGGGTTGGTCGCTCGGCCGAGTTTCTTGTGCGCTCGGCCGAGCGATCTGAAATTTTAGCACTCCCAACCTTTAGCCCATCTCGTATTTCTCGTCGATTTGAATCTCAACTCCACGCTTATGCTTTGCTCTTTCGTTCGTCGTTGTGACCGCCAAATACCTGCTAGAATCAACAAACCTCAGTTATTTATGGATTTTTTGAATTTCTATAATAAAAATCTAAAACATCTAATTAAAACCGAAATGTGAGTAAATAGGCTGAGTTGTCTCCCGCTAAGCGCTTGTTTAAGGTCATTAGCTTGACCCCTGCGATTCAGTGAGGCGATATGTTGGGCGCAAGTGAGATGCACACATCATTCTTCCCGACCAACCCGTGTGAGGCCGATTGGTCGAACGCCTCCTTCGGACCCTTAGCGGCCCATCCATCCTCCTTCCTCTCCGGTGCTTGTATCTCTTTGGGATGCTCCACGGACGTTGCAGTAACTAGGTTCCTGATTTTCATGACATCCGGGTCGTGATCCTCCAAGGCGAGCACGACGTGCTCGCGTGTCGTCGATCCATCGTCGGGGTCCTCGTCTAGGACCTGCAGCTATGTCGCCACGGCTTTGTCGTGCCGAGGGTCCAAGCCATGGTCCTCGCTTCGCAGCAGTGGGTCCTGGAATACTTCTTCAGCTATGAACTCTTCCACGAGCGCATCCTCCACCAATTCAAGATACCCGACGTCCGCAGCGGGCTCCCTCTCCCTCATCGGCTTAGGTAGCCGAAATTCGGCCTCAATGTTTTCGACATTGAGGGAGAGCGTGCCTTCTCACACGTCAATCAGCACTCCAGCTGTCACCATAAACAGGCGACCTAAAAGCAGCTGTGATCCTCCATCTTCTGCCATGTCTATAATAACAAAATCCACAGGCACACTCATCCCACTAGGAATCTGTAAAACGACGTCCCTAGCCACTCCGATCGGGTGCGTCACTGACCTATATGCGTGCTGGATGGTCATGGCCATCGGCTCTAACTCCGTTCCGGTGTTGAGGTGGTAGAAGATGGACAAGGGCATCAGACTGATGCTTGCCCCCAAATCTATCAAGGCCCTCCTGATGGGGACACCACCTATGGAGCAAGGAACGGTGAAGCTCCCCAGATCCGAAAGCTTCTTCGGCAGCTTGTTGCTTCTGAGAAATGAGGACAGTTGCTCCGCCAACAAAACCTGCTCCATCTTTCTCTTCCCCAAGATTAGTTCCTTAAGGAACTTTACGTACGAGGGTATCTCCGTGAGGGCATCCATGAATGGAATATTCAGCTTCACTCCCTTCAGAAGCTCTATGATCTTGGTGTACTTCTCTGCCATTTTCGTCTTAGCCCATCTACTTGTGAATGGAACTGGAGCGGGGTGATCCTTTGGCTTCTCCACGGGCCTTGCCCTTTCCTTGATCACTTCCTCCACTACAGGAGTGCTATCTCTTTCAATTGTGGTAGGTTGCTCCTCTGCCACAATATCTCCACCATCAATACCCGGTGGGAGCTCACCTATCACCTCCTTGGGTGATGCAGCTGTGGGAATCATCACCAGCGGCTCCGAATCCATCGTCGCTAGGCCACTACGGGTAGTGATGGCATAGGCGCTCTCCCTAGGGTTCTTCTTTGACTGAGCGGGGAGCTTGCCTTGGGACCGCGCCATCTGACTCAACTGCTCCTTTAGCTGATCCACCGTGGTGGAAAGTTCCTTACTACGGGCTGCATGGTCTAGATTGAGCTTTGCCTACTCTTTGATGAATCTCTCCAAGGTGGCCTCCATGGAGAATTTCTGCTAAGCTGGAGGAGGAGCGGGCAAAGATAGCTGATGCTGACGCTGCAGCTGGTACCCTGGCAGTCTATTGGGGCAAATGATCTCTGCCCAGACTGCTGCTGTTGTAGCTGGTACTGATGCTGCTGATACTGATACTGCTGATGGGGCTGCTGATGTGCTCTGCTGCTATTCCCGTACTGGAAACTAGGGTGGTTTCTCCATGACGGGTTCCCATAGGCTCCTCTGTTTCCTCCTTTCTCATCAGATGTGTATTTGGCCTCCTCTGTTGTTGCAGGAGGTGCTTGGTAAGAGTAGGTCCTGCCATTGGGCCCCTGATCTGTGCACCTCTCATAAGCAGCATATGTGTTGGCAGGGGTGAGCTGGGCCTAGCATGGAGTCGGTGCTCCAATCTAGCCATCTGTTGTGTAAGGGATTCGAGACAGCCATCAAAAATGGCCTCCTCGCTGACTTCATATCGGCCTCCTCCTGGGGCCTTGGTAATAGTCGGTGTAGAACTGTCATCCCCCCAATGTTGGCTGTTGGCTACCATGGCCTCAAGGATCCTCATGGCTTCAGCTGGTTCTTTCTCCGTTATGGCTCCATTTGTCGTAGCATCAACTATCATCCTTGTGTCCGAACGCATTCCATTGTAGAAGATAGGACCAAGTCCCACGAGGTGCGATGGTTTGAACACTGATGCTAGAGGTCCTTGTATCATTCCCAGGCCTTATACAAAGACACCTGGCCCCTTTACTTGAAATTGGTGATTTGGTTTCGAAGATGCAGCATCTTCGAAGGGGGGAAGTATTTGGTGATGCAAGCCTCCGCTAGTTGCTCCCATGTCATGAAGGTACCGGGCGCTTGTGGCGTCAGCAATAATGGGCCTTGTCCTTCAAGGTAAGGAATCGAGAATATCATTTGACATAAGTCTATCCGTTTCTCCTTTCGAAGATATATACTAACTTTTATGTCACAATGTTACCGAATTCTCATTTGTTAATTTTCGCTTTATACTTAAATGTCACAATGTACTCAACTGCAGGTAATACTTAAATGAAGCAACAAAATTATTGTAAACTGATTAAGAACTAGAACCAACTCATTTTGAATCATGAGACAAAACAAATTTTCCATCTTCAAAATAAACAATGATAACCAACTTTGTCCAAAATAGAAATAGAACCCAAATTCCGTTTAAAAACGATACATCAAATGTCTCATCAAATCCAAATACAATGTAGTCTTTAATAATCTATAAATTTAATTGTTTCAATCTGAACCGTCTTGCCATCACCTATAAGGATGTATCTTTCACCATCACCCGGCTTTTGGCAGAACAACCCAAATTAAGAAGCATACCTTTCTTAGCATGCCAAGCATGATAATTAGTTCAATGCTTCTTTATATGCCCTTCAGCTCCACAGAAGAAACAAGTATTGCCATCTGAACTTTTTAGTTCCTTTTCTTGTTTCTTTTGGGATGTCGTATCTGCAGCTTCCTTATTCTTTTTTCTTTTCTTATTCTTATAGGAATGGGTCAGGTGAGCACTTTCTGTCTTCTCTTGCTCAAGTCTTTCCTCTTCCTGAACACAGTGCGAGATGAGCTCATTCAGAGACCAAGTATCTTTCTGGCAATTGTAGCTCACCTTGAACTGGCTAAAATGAGTAGGAAGAAAAATCAGAACCAAATGCACTAGCAAGTCCTTAGAGAGTTCAAGCTTAAGTGCTTTCAACTTAGAATTCAGATGAGACATTTCCATAATGTACTCCCTGATGTTTCCCTTACCATTATACTTCTTTGAAATTAGATTTGTCAAGAGTGCACCAATATCAGGCTTTTCATTTTTGACAAATCTCTTTTCAATATCAGAAAGGAACCATTTAGCTGTAGTAATTTTATCGGACATTGTGCCCCTGAATGCTTCTGGAATGGCTTTCTTCATAATCATCATGCTTAATCAATTTGAGCTATCCCACCTTTCTAACACCCTCTTTTCATCAGAAGTACTCTTTTCAGTAAGAGATGGGCGAGAATCAGTCCTTATCGCCAGGTCAATGTCCATGATCCCAAGAACTATAAGCAAGTTCTCCTTCCATGACCTGAATTAGTGCCATTTAGAACTGGAATGGAATTGAAGCTGGCAGTAATATTTTCAGAAGTTAAAGCTAAAAGAGAACAACGAATATGCAACAAGATCATATAAGTAAACTGAAAAGTTACAATAAATTCAAATTTAAATGCAAATCCCATCTTTCAAGATATCAGGCACTCCATTAATATTTATATTTGGACAACATTTTAACTTGTAATTGATATCTTGGTGTATTAATCAAATACTGATAATAAGTAATATGTCAAATAGTAAACCTTCCTTTGGACCGATTTATAATTTACATGTAAAATCGAATAATTATCACGCGTTTATTACCACGGAAGCACATATAATTATGTCGAACATTTAACTTCCTTTTGGCCGATAAATATTCACATAATAACATATGCACAAAACCTTTTATATTTTGAAATAAAATTAATTTCCAAAAGAGAGCCCACTTTGGTGGGTTGTTGTTTCAATTAACTTACTTCAAAATATATATTTAACCATTCAATATTTGAATTTAAATTGAAGCACCATTGATACTAAAATTAATCTTTAAGGGGAATATACAACACGTCTTTTATTTTCTGTTTCATTTAAATCCAAATTCATATTAAAGCATAATTTTCATACAAACGTATGTATAACAAA
This sequence comes from Scilla litardierei, assembly GCA_030789695.1. Lineage (NCBI taxonomy): Eukaryota > Viridiplantae > Streptophyta > Magnoliopsida > Asparagales > Asparagaceae > Scilla > Scilla litardierei. Next base: position 51,202 of record JAULAV010007493.1, on the reverse strand, counting down.
CGTTTATATTTCGAAATAAAACAATTTTCACAAGAGGAGTCATTTTGGTGGGGTGTTGTTTTAATCAATTAATTTTGAAATATATAATCAACCACGGCACCAAAAAATTGAATTGAAATGAAGCTTTAAGGGAAATATACTTAAACTCTTTTATTTCCTCTTTTAAAAGAATTTAAAATCTAAATTTTAGGCAAAAAATCATACAAAGTATGTCTATATCCTTTTATGTATCGAAAATAAAAAATAATCTTCACAATAGAGCCCACTTTGGTGGGGTTTTGTTTTGATTAAAATTATTGCGAAACATATAACCAAATATACCTAAAATTGAATTTAAATTAAATTAAACTTTAACACACAAAAATGGGCCTAAAGGAAATATATATACAAAACCATTTATTTTCTCTTTTAAGGAGTTTAAATCCAAATTTTAGGCAAAATTTTCATACAGCATATGTCCGAAAGCCTTTTATATTTCGAAACAACGATAATTTCCACAATAGAGCCCAATTTTGTGGATTGTCGATTTAATTAGAATTATTTCGAAATATATATATTAAATCATGCCAAAGAGTTGAATTTAAATCTAAACCAAATATTTTTAACACAAAATTATACTTAAGGGAAATGTACAAGTAAAGCCATTTATTTCCTTAATGGTTTGTGTTAAAATACCTTAAAACAGGCCCACATAATAGTCCAAATAGCCAAATAACCCAAAAAGCCTAAAAGGCCCATCCCATTAACAGTTTTCCCTTTTAAAATTTTATTTTATTTTACACTGCTGCAGCCGCTGACTAATCGCGGGCTGCAGACCGCGTTCCTTTGCGAGCTAAGGCCCGCAGTTTTTTTTGTTAAAAAAAATTATTCTGTATGTGGGCTGGCCCACGATGGCTGGAAAACGTTCGCATGCAGGGGCAAAGGGGTGCTAGGGTTTTGAGAGAGGGAACGGCGGCAGCCACCGCCATCCCCCCCCCCCCATTTTTGTGCCGTGGGGGACCGGCGGCCTTCGCCCGCCGCCCCTGCCGCTGCCACCACCCCTCAAATTTAAAACAGAATATAAATAATTTTTAAATAAAGAACTGTACAAACCCTAGGGGGTGGCAACCCCTTTCTCCTTCACCCCCTGGCGCCGTCAGGGGCTATGGGGGCCGGCGACGATGGCCGCCGTCCCATCAATGTGAAACCTTAAATTTTTTTAATTGGAAAAATATAACGCAAAAACCAAATAAACCTCAATTTTATGCGAAAAATTGCACAAAATTAATCCAAAAATTACTAGAAAATAAAGATCTCATAAATCTAAACATGAGGTGGCTCTGATACCACTTGTGGGACTATTTCTAGATTAATAATAAGCAACACCATGCAAATAATCTAGATACATTGTTCATTTCAGATTTACGAGAAATAATAAATTTAATCTTAAGCGAAAGCGTACCTGAATCCATCGAAACTGAAATTGATGATCTGTGTGGATGGCCTTCCAGATCAGCACGTATCCCCGTGAGAAATCCTTCAGCTTTAGTGGGTTCTAATCTGTCGACGGGATGCAGAAAAGACGGCTATGCATACATGCGCTCCGGGGACCATGACCACATACAAATAGGCAAAACCTAATGCCTATTGAGTTTCGGGTACAGCCCATCATCTCTACACATTAAAGGCACACACCCTAAAACGATACACTAAAGCCCACTTAATTAATTAGATCACTTTATTAGGCTTAACTTAATTTGTCAGCCCGCATACATAATTATTTTACATATTAGCCCAACGTTGGATTAATGATCCAACATGCAGTTGATGATTATGAGCTGTGCTTTTTTAACGTATTTTTAGCAATATGTTTGGTAATTGGTATACATATAGTTGGCTAATATGTTTGGTATATATATAGTTGGCTAAGACTAATCCCCGTCTTTTCTCTCGGAAAAAAAAGAAAAGTAAAGAGACTCCGCTCTTTAAAAAATTGTCTATGTATTCACATACCATTTCGCTGACTGTATTTTGTACTCCGTTTCAGTATGTAGGGCTATTTACATTCTACATTACAAATGGATTCAAGAATATTGATATAATGTTGTGCTAACATATTCGTTTCTTGTCTTTTCTATAACATCTATTATTTTGCCATCATATATATTATTTAATATCACAATGAATCTGTAGTGTACGTTAACTTCAAGCAGTAACATGTTAGCTTAAAATCGATTGACCCAATAACAAACCCCATCAACTAATGGCTACCTAAATTTCCTGAACTATAGACAGTGTTTTGGCTATTACATCATGATTTATTATATTAACATTCAGACCTCCCTCCCTAGCTTATAAGAAATATAGCAAATAAAAAAGGATTTAACGTAAAAAAGGTGACACCTGCAGGTGTCAAGACACAAAAAAGATGTAAAGTACAAACCCAACATGAGTTTGTACTCATTAAGACCCATCTTTTTCTGTCTTGCACCTGATCTAGATAGGTACCTGATTTATAGGAACATCCGAAGGGGCAAAGCTATTAAAAGATGCCGGAAGAATGAGAGGAAGCTGTTGCCAAAATGATGCCACGACAATGATATCCCAAGTGTCTTTCTTTGTTGTTGCAAGGTGAGAAGAGACACACTTTCATGTGCCAAGTGGTTCAAAGGGTTAGAAGTTTGCCATAAGTCGAAGTAGGTGTTGATGGAGAAGAAAAGATTCCAAACACTTGCGCAATATGCGTATTAAAAGAAAATGTGCGAGTCAGTATTCAAATGGTTTTGGAAGAACACAACTGCATTCATAAGACTCGCTACCACAGACGATCTAAAAGAAAGGTCCTACATGATTAAGAGAGGCCACGCAATTTCACACTTAAGAGCGTGCAAATCATTGCCGCCACTATGGGATGCCAGAGCTCAGTATAGCTCGCTCTCCTTGTGAGTCTGGATGACGCAGTCGGAGGTCGGGTAGGCCACGCATGTCAGCACGTATCCTTTCTCGATCTGCGATTCATCGAGGAAGGATCCGTCGGATTGGTCGACGGTGCCACTCACTATCTGGCCTGCGCATGTGGAACAGGCACCAGCTCGGCATGAGTAAGGCAGCTCCAAGCCCGCATTCTCGGCTGAGTCCAGTATATAGGCGTCGTCAGGGGCATCAAACTCCTGCTCCTGCCCCTCTGGACTGATGAGCTTCACCTTGTACACAGCCATGGCGGTTGCTCGGAAACACCTCGAAGACTTAAGGCCGAACACTTTCAAGTTGCTCTTTGCAGAACCCAAGGAGGAAGGGCTCTTGATGAGCACAGAGGGGCCTTGGACTCTCATATAACTTTTGAAGGTGCAGGAAGTTGGGAGGGTGACAGTCGACATTGTCGGCAAACCTGCTAAGGCAAAAACTATGAAGGTTAGAGAAGGTTGCCTTTCAAGCTCATTTACCAAATCATATTGTTCATGAAACAAGAAAGATGATATGTGCAGCCTTTCAAGTCAGTTTACTAACAAAAGCTACATATACAATGCCAACACTGCTAAATCGTTTCTTGCAACTCCCACCAGGTCGACTTATTCCTTCTGTTTATTTTGATGCATCTTGGACATCATGATACTTTTCACAAATCACTACCGACATCTGCGGAGGGTACTCAGCTGAGAACCCACAATAATCTCACAAATCGTTCCCAGCTATGACCCCCAATGTTTTGAACTTTTCTTCATGTGTTTGTTCTAGCAAACAGTTCTTACCCATAAAAGAAACAAAAAGTAACTTGTTAAGTTAAAATTTAATGTAGTAGTAGGAATTCTTAAGCATGACGATTCCCATATCACAGTTGTTTATAGCATAAGGTTTAACAACTATTTTCCCTCGCATAAAAAGAAACATGAGTCTGTCTCCGTACAACACAACATAGCAGATTCAGTAACTCCTAGTAATTTCACAACGCACATGATCGTCTTTATCTTGTAAGCTCTTAGCTCATCTTGGTGTGTTGGTACATGGTGCGTTGGTACGACAACAGTGATTACCCATGAAAGGAAGAAGAAACTAAGTGAGCGGAAAGTCAAGTGTAGAGCAGGGGATCGTTGTTTGTCCAAGATAACCTTTAAATCACAAATATAAACTAAGGAATTTGAAGAGCTTAAAAGTTCCTTTAAAATGTTAATCTTGAATATTTTATTCTGTTTGTCAAAAGATGAAATGAAATCTGTGTATCTATGCATGCACAAAATATATACTATCACAATAGTTAGTTTGCAAACCACTCCGTACCCTTCTCAACTGAACAGACAATCAGACCTTCCCGAATATCCCCCAATTTTATCATCTGTTGCCTTCATATAATGACACCAAACAATGAGGCTGAAAAATTTCTTTTATGCACAGACAAACATCAATTCTTATCTAATTTTGGTTGTGCTTTATTTATATCTCACAGTTAAATATATTTGCGTCTCAGAGTCGAACATAATTCCCAACAGAAAGCATATCATCTTTTACCTCCTCCTCCTAGACCCTTTTTCCTAGTCCATGAAAATTTAGAGGACGCCAACTGATCCCCAAGGAATTATGGCAAGCCCCTCACTTGTTCATAGTTTCCTTCGCCATGGTCTTGAAAATAATGAAGAGAAGTCGAGGTTAGGTAGACAACCAGTCCTAAAACTTCGTGAAATCTATCATGAGCCTTGTGCTCCATTGCCGACTTCCATTCAATTACTAAATGAGTTAGATGATGATGAGTCGATGGTGATTATGATGATCATGATCATGCAGCATGTGTTCTACGAAGAGTTGGAACTAGGAATAGCTTTGTGACTTTTAACCTTCGGCACGTGGACTCTAGGACCCATATGCCATTATGTAACTACTGATGGATGTGTTCCACCATCCAGTAAGGTGGGCCGACGAGGATGCCTTCGATGATGAGGACCCTTCGCCGGCTGAGAGGTGGGACCCGTAAAGAGGAGACTCCGGGTCGTGGAGAGCCAAACTCGAGCTATGAACCTCAAATCCGGCCTAGCTTCGTGATGTCTCAATTGATCTGCATCATAAGAAAATCGTCATGAGGTCGGACTGGGCCCGACCGATTCCCCTCCGACGCTCAAGTCAGTTCATGTTGAAAGAAATGTATTGAGTGGAGAATGTAAAATATTGTGAATAGTATTTTAATACTTCCTGTTAGGAACTTGTGACTCATCACATACTAGGCCTCCAACACTAGCTCATTTGTTAGAAACGCATCGCATACTAGGCTTCTAACAATAACCTTGCTAAGGACACATCCCATACTATGCCCAAAACACTGGGCTCACACCCCATTTGTTAAGTATTATTGAGCATCCAACCCAAAATCAATTGGTGTTAAGTGGAAATGTCCTCTAATACTTAAACTATTTCTTTTCTTTTGCACTTCCGATGTGGGACTATATTTGAGATCCTAACATACCACCACGCTTTCGAGAACGCCGTCTACGACGGCCCACTCTAGGGTGCTCACTCTAAGTGGCCCACTCTGGCCTCACACAAGTCGCCACCTCTTAGGTCGCTCCTTTCCCAGGTCGCCCCTTCTGCTTCGACAACCACCGACACGACGGCCCATTCTAGGGTGTCCATTGTAAGTGGCCCACTCTGGTCTCACCCAGGTCACCCCCTCTTAGGTCGCTCCTTGCCTAGCTCGCCCCCTCTTAGGTCGCTCCTTTCAAAGGTCGTCACTTCCACAACGTGGGTCGTAGCATGTAGCTAGCTCTAATATCATTTGTTAGAGACATCTCATACTAGGCCTCCAACATTAACCCATTTGTTAGAAACACATCCTATACTAGGCCTTGATAAGGGCACATCCCATTCTAGGCCCATAACACTGGGCTCACATCTCATTTGTTAAGTATTATTGAGCATCCAACCCAAAACCAATTGGTGTTAGATGGAGAGGCACTCTAATTAATACTTAAACTATTTCTTTTCTTTTGCACTTCCGATTTGGGACTATTTTTGGGATCCTAACAGATCTCTCTCCCCCCTCACCCATTATCTTATGGGGCTTTTATAAGTTATTTTGGCTTGTAACCTACAAGCTAATAATGTGGCATTATTAGCGTAACTTCCATCATAAAAGTAGCCTGTAATTCCTAACTTGGTGGCATTATTGGCCATGATGGAGTGTAACCGTCTGTCATTTAGTGGCTCTTCATGATTGAGGTGGAGGCTGACTTGTTTAACCCAGGAGATATGGGTCGTGGTGGCCCAACCATGACAGGTCATGTATGATGTAACAATGACCCCCATCGCTTGAGCTCAACCGATGAAAAGGTTGACGTCGGGTGATGCGAGAAACATGATGAAGAAGTAACTTTGGTAGAATAGTCAGGTTGGCTCGCAAGAAAAATAACCACTCGACTTATAGCTGGCTGGCAAAGGATGTGGCCCATCGACTTACAGCAGACCAGTTTGCGACGACTTCAAAGTATGAACCTCATTTGTATAGTCGGCCCCGATCGCTTTGCTTGCTTGGCCCGCGAGGAATCGGCCCTCGACCGTATAGCAATTCGTTTGGTGGTGAAGGGATGGCCACTGGGCTTATGTCCGACGAGAGTCGCTCGGTGGCGAGAGGTGGCCACTCGGCTTACGTCCGACGAGTCTTGCTCGGTGACGAGGGGGTGGCCCATCAACTTACGTCTGACAAGAGCAATGAGTTCATCCCTGATCGTGTAGCTAGCTCGGCCTGTGAGAGTGGCTCTCCGATCGTGTAGCCGAGTTGCCCGCAAGGGCAAAGTAAGGTCCTCTCCGATCATGTAGTTGGCTCGGTCCACGAGAGTGTGACCCCCGATCATGTAGCCGAGTTGCCCGCGATGGCAAAGTAAGGTCCTCCTCGACCGTGTAGTTGGCTCAGCCTGCAAGGGTGTGGCCCCCGATCATGTGGTCGAGTCGCCCGCTAGGGTGTGGAACCGCATTCGTTGAGCCGTGTTCGGCTTGCCAAGCATCTTCCATGTCTAACCTGTGGTGATTTCCCATCCTCCATAGCTTAGGAAGCCCAAGCCAGCAGGTGGCATCCTTTACAAGCTCAGTGCATCATCTCACGATTAAGGACCTGGTCCTCCGTCATAGCTCGGCTTGCAGCCACTTGCATTGCTAACTGGAACTTTGCGAAGATGGCTAGCATCGGATGGAAAGGCATCATCGAGCTTTGGAAGGAAGAAACTCGGTCAACAGAATTGAGTTCGACGAGCTAGTTCGGAACTTGAAGCTCGGATAAGTCTCGGTCAAGCCTGACGCGGTCGCCCGGACGGAGGTTGGTCCACCGAGCATAAAGCTCGGGAAGAAGCTCGACATGGAGTAGGTTGCTCGGCATGGAGTTGAAAATCGGACTGCGCTGGATTGAGTGGGTTGGTAAGCTTGCTCGAGCTTTGTCAAGAGAATAGAGCTCGGCAATGACATCGCTAACCCACAAATTAACAAATAATTAATCAGTAGAAAAGGATATGGGCGGAACTTCTCCAGCTCGGCAAGGAGCTTAGAACTAGATCGAAGCAATGATCGAAGCTCATAGCCATCTGGTGATCAAATGGAGATCCGACGAAAAATTTTAGGCGAAGTCTTAGGCCATCTCCAACGAAGACAGCCATATCGAGCGAAGTTCGGGTTCAGGAAATAGTCAAAGCTCATAAATTAGACCCGAACACCGAAGCTCGGTCATCGGAGCTTGATTTGGTGTATGCATCATGCAAGCTAGGAGGAGTTCGAACATCATACCTGTGCATCGAAGTTTGGACATATCGGCACGGTCGCTCCATTAGCAGCTTTAATGGCATGATAGAGGTAGCAGAGGTGATGCAAGCTTCAAGGAATCGGATCCAATGCGAGCCCCCAGCTTGGCAGGAGCAGTGCCGAGCTCCCAGAGGCAGCTCAACTCCTTCTAGCTTTGCTTTTTGGTCGAAGTGGTCGGATGGCAGTGCCTAAAGCAAGACAGGTTACCCCACTTTGAAAGGATATAAAAATTTGAAGCAAGAGCCTTCTAGAACTCCAAAAGTGGCCTCGTACACTTAAAGTGGGCTTGTACACTTAATGGGTCCCCATTATGATTGTGACCCATGTATGTACCCTTCGACCTACACCGAATCATTCCCCCCTCTGCGCCGGAGCTCTGGATGCCCAACAAGCTCGGCGGTGGTGAGCTCGAATGTCCTCTCGCTTTGCTCGGTGGTGGCAAGGGCGACAGAAGGACGAGCTGGCGTCGACGATTGGTCTCCAAGCTTCAACGGATTGGTCGGATTCGATCGCCCCGTCGAAGGGAGCCTTGTCGGGATCTGTCGGATTGGTATGTACAACAAGCTCGACAGAAGGACGGTCGCCTCGTCGGGTTTGGTCCCCGAGCTCGATTACCCAACAAGCTCGACAGAAGGACCATGTATATACAACACGCTCGGCGATTGGTCCCGGAGCTTTGACGGCTCGGTCGGATTCAGTCGCCCCGTCAGGTCAATTGGCTCGGATTGGTTGAATGTCGCTGGGTTTGGAGCCCCGGTAGTTCGAACAGCTCGAATCTTCAAAGCTCGGATCTTCTAGGCTCACATCCTCGTAGCTTGGAGATCGACCTCGGGCATCAGCTAGGATCCGATCGACCTTCGTTGGAGGCTCGGATCTAATCGATTGTCCATGACGACTTGCAACTCTGATTAGGATCGGACACCTGAGCGTCGGACATCTGGGTCGACAACACAAAGCTCGGATCGTCATCGGTAACATGCTGCTGAGATCTGGGTCGGGCATCTGGGTTAACGACACGAAGCTTGGATGAAGGTATTGCGACCCTGATCTTGGTCGGACAAAGCATGTCATCCTCGATCTAGGTCAGATGATGGCATGGCAACTCCAATCTAGGTTGGACGAAGCATAGCAGCCCCGATCAAACTCTGGAGGCTCCGATCTAGTTCGGTCGAGTTCTGGTGTGGCTCGACGAGCTCGGTTGATCTAGTTGGGATTTTGGTTCAAGCGCTACTGGATTTGGCTCCGATCCATCATAATCCCCAGTTGCTCCTTGTGCAGATTTTTTGATGGAAAAAACAAAGTATGATCCACACAAAGAAAGAGTTAGAGAAGATTGAAACCTTGGAGAAATCTGTGATTTCACAGATTTATGGGATTTTTATTTAGGAGATCCTTTCTATATTTCTATTTTTGGGGATCAGATCAAAGAAATGAAGAGGAGAATTAACTTGCCAGGAGTAATTCGGTGAGCTTGATGGAGGAGCAGCTCAGCGAGCCGATCGGGGTGTTTCGCCTCTCGTCTGGGCCCAGATGGTGGTGTTGATGATCGCCATGGCTGCTCTCATGTTGCAGTTTCGTGCAAGGGGCAGATGAAGGAGATGCTTCTCGAGTTCGGTCTGTTCATATTCAAGCTAAGGCGATAGTTGGACTTCAATCGTTTAGTTCGGATGAATGACGCTCGTAACTCGGCATCATGCATCCACATGGGCCGGTCTCACCTAGGCTGGAGATATATGCAACTCGTCGTGCCGAAGCAGTTGGCGATCTGAGCCAAAGGTGGCTCCGACTCGAGCAGAGGTTCGGTCTTCCTCGGTTCAGTCATCCTTGCTGATACGATCGATCAAAGTAGCATCCATAGTCAACTTGATGCATAACCCCTCTCGTTTTTTACTCGAATACGATCGATCGAAAGTCATGCAAAGGGTTATTATTTGGTTCGGATACAATCGATCAAAGGTAGCTCGGCCAGAGGCATATCGTAGCTTGTTGGTTCGATCAGAAGCTGATGCAACTCGATCGGTCGGATCAGTCGAAGCTCGTCAGTTCGATCACCCAAGCTCAGTTGGAGCTCAGATCCAAGCTCGATCGCCCAGATGATGGAAGCTTGGTCGCTTCAGATGAACCAAGTTCGGACGGAGCTCAGATCCAAGCCTTAAAGACCTCACTGAGGAAGAAGGCGGCAATGACGGATCCAATTCCCATATTTTCCTCTTTCCGACATCAACCTCGTCATCGCTATCGCTGAGGACGTCTGCGATCAGCATGTTTCCCTCCGAATCTTTCGAATTTTTGCGATGGCGAGCGAGGCAGAGGATGTCGCTGCTACTCCTCGATAAAACCTCCATTTATTTTGAAATTACCTTCCCTAAGACCCCCACCAACGAGATTAATTAAAATTAATCTGCATTATGACGCTTAATCCCCCGATTTTCTCCAGAGAATCGTGGAGCTCAAATCCAAGCTCGATCACTCGGATGACGAAAGCTCGATCAAACGAAGAGTTGAGCTGGTGGCAGACATAGCGAGGTGTCTCTGCAATTTACAGAAGGAAAAAGAGGCTTAATGTTAACTTTCTTCTTCAAACCCCTAGCCTTAGAACGGCAATATGTAGCAGGGATATTTTTGGGAGAATATTCGAAAATTATGATTTAAATGAAGTAAAAATTATTAATATAAGAGGAACAAAGAAAAAGGGTTTCCTTTCGGGAGGCAGCACTTTGCCGAGAGTAGCTCCGGCTTCGGTTGAGGGGAAGGGTGTGGCCTCTATTGCCTCCTCAAGAGTTGGCCTCTCATGCCGTCAATTAGTATGACGAGTAGACATCATTAATGCTAGAAGATGACGGGGATCTTTACTCTTTTTCCCACAGATGGTGCCAACTGTTGACAGATGGGTTCCGTCATCCAGTAAGATAGGCCGACGAGGACACCTTCGATAATGAAGACCCTTCACCGGCTGAGAGGTGGGACTCGTGGAGAAGAGACTCCGGGTCGTAGAGATCCAAACTCGAGCTATGAACCTCAAATCCGGCCTAGCTTCGTGATGTCTCTATTGATCTGCATCATAGAAAAATCGTCAGGGGGTCGGGGCTGGGGCCCGACCGAATCCCCTCTGATGCTCAAGTCAGTTCATGGTGGAAGAAATGTATAGAGTAGAGAATGTAAAATATTGTGAATAGTATTTTGATACTTTATGTTAGGATCTCTGTAACGACCTGTTTTCGGGGCAATCACAATTTACAATAATTTTGCAGATCATGCTGGGTACCAGTGACTACAGAATAGGACTAAGCAGAGTATAATATCGAATTTTAAAGTCATACATGTACGATTAGTCTTAAAAATTTGATGCATTATCAAAACTGTAAATCTCCTACTAAACCTGAGGAGGAGATAAACAAGAAGATTAGAAAGTACATTACAACTAAACCAAACTAACAGTTTATAAATCACGAAAACAGTACAAGTACAATATCTCTAAACAAGAGAAATAGAGAAATGATCGACTAAGTTATTTGAATGTCTTAAAAGGTTGGGTAAAGGTATAGTAACCGTTCTAATCCATGACTCATGTCCAAGGGAGTGAGATGCATTAACTCGTTCTGTAACCCCGCAATTAGTGTGGATAGCAGACAATTGAAATTGAACCCCTCGTTTCAGAAGAAAGAGGAAAATTGCATTTAAACCCTTCGTTCCTTAAAAACAATGATGAAAATTGATAATATGCCCCCACTTCCATCAGGAAAGTGGTAAAACGAATACTTTGTCCGTAATCACGTTCACATCTCCTAAACAATAAGCTAAGTGCAAAGTCATTCTAATATGTTGGGTTGATGTCATGAGTTGTCTATGTCGAGTATTGTGAAGTTCTTGGTAGATGTCCCTGCTCTAAAGACATTTAATTGCATCCCGAATCAATTAAAGCAAAAACTAAAACGGATAACTGCATAAACGAATCAATTTAAAATAGAGATTTTATAATTGAAAACAAAGACTGAAAAATAACACAATTTATTTTTAAGTAGCAGTCTAACTTTACTTTGGGATCAGATTCATATTTCACATGGTCTACCAGCCAAAGGAGGTCTTGACACAAGTCTAATTATAGGAACGGTAACAATTCTTCAGGACCGATCAGAACAATAATTTAATCAAGCCCATTAACCACAACAGCAGACCGGTACTCCAAGTATCCCAAACAGGCCCAGGAAACAAAAGTAAAGGCATTGTCCCAAAACAGCAACTAGGCCCTAAATCAAATAGCAATAGCTGGACCCAAAATCAAATTACAACGACACGTACAAAGAAGGAAGAGACAACAGTAAGATCTAAGCCCACGGATTCAACACGGTGTCAGGGACTAACCAACAACGTCGGGGGAAAACTCAATCTGCGGTAAGGACCACGACGACGAGAGGGACTGACCCCCTGGTGGCCGACCAAAGAAAAGGAGTCCGATAAAAATAGAGAAGGCAGAATACGTTAGTGAGGGCGCCGATCTTCTTTGCAAAGGAAAAGGATTTCCTCAAGAATATATGAATCATCACTTCCCAATAAATTAAAAAGTAAACAGAACATAAACCATAAACTGAGAAATTGGAGTAGAGGCAATCTACCTCAATTGAAGAAATTGGAGGGGTCAGAAGACCAGAAATCCAACCACGAAAGCATTCCAAAAATCCCAGATGAAAGCCCAGAAATCCAGAGGAGAAAGAAGATGATTTCGCATGAAAAACCCTAAAAATCCATCGGTTTAAATAGAAGGGGAGGAGATCGAATCAAATCTTAATAACGAAATCTTCTGAGTGAAATCCGAAATTGTCGGAGAGAAATCCCGATCGGTTTCGATTTTGTTGGAGAAATCATCGACGGCTAGGGTTTCCGGAATCAAACGAGATGGAGGCGGCTTCGGTTGGGGTTTTCGAACCCAAGTGAGGAGTGGCGAGGGGCGAGGCGGTCGATGAGTTCGGTTCGCTCGAAGGGAGAGGGGCGGGTTCGATTTGATGCGCGCCTGCTGTTCGATTAGGTTTTTGCCGAACGAACAAATGGAGTGGCGTTCGGTTCTTTCGTGCGAGAGAGAGAGAGAGAGATGGTTCGCCGCTTCTTTCGCTTGGGGAAAAAGGCAGTGAACGATGGAGTCAGCCATGGACTTTGTTTGGGTTTGATTCATCGTAAATGAGTGGGGATAAATAAGTAGGCTTGTGTTGAAATTAAAAGGGGGTTGAGATTATTGCGTTGGGCTTGAGGGACAGCCAACTAAAAGCAATGAATAAAGGAAGGAAAGAAAATAATAACAACCCAGCATCACAATAATAATATTGACCACATATACTCACTCATACACCCAAGTCATTTCTTATTCAACCATATAGCCATTCATGTAGGAAGTTAATGTGCACACAACAAAATTAATATATATACACACGCAAAATAGTATTTCACACATACGGGCAAGCATCTGGACCAAAATTTCCAATCTGGATAGAAACAATCTTTTAATAAAATATGTCTCTAATAAGACACATGATTACCTCTAATAAGCCACGTCATTATTAAAATCAAGAGATATGCTTATTAGTACCTAAAACTGTTAAGCTAATGTGAGTATTAAATTTTTTCTCTATAAGTGGGGGGCTCATCTACGTTTTTAAAGAAACCCACCAACCCCTGAATGAAGGGGCGTTTACTTCAAAGATCTTAATTGTAACTTTGGGTTGGAGTTGTGTCTGTATCCCCTTAGTTTTGGGAAGTTCTCATAGTGTAAGCTCTAACTTTGTCTCTTTAAACTATTGCAACCGCCTTGAACATAAAAAATAAAAAAATGAAAAAAAATCTAAGTTCTAAGTTTTATGTTGTCTGTACTATCTAATTAGTCATAAAGACTTAGTGAAATGCAATTCAAAATAAATGTCTTAGGATCACAATCTTACATGATATTTTAGAGTAGCATAGAAGGTCACAAATACTTTAATTATCTATTAAAATTAGACAGGGACACTCAGAATCAATACACAAGAGGAAGGAAATAGCATATGCGGTGATGATATAAAAAATTTCATAACAAAGGTGTATAGGATATCACTCGTTGAATGATGTTTGGGCTCTTGTAGCTAAGTCCCTTGGCCCATTCAAAAAGAAAGGTATTGATTAAGAAAGAGACGTGAGTTGAAAAAAAATAACAATAATAAGAAAATAGAGTAAGGGGGGAAAATATTAAAGGTCAGTAGCAAAAATTTATATAGAAATATGGGCCATTACATCCTCCCCCCTTAAAAATAAATTCCGTCCTCGGAATTTCCAAAATGCACAATTCAAAGATAACAAAAAGCAATAGTACAAATACTAATAACTAAATGCAATAGTAAAGCCAATCCTAAGATAACTGATCATGCCTTCTACGAGGAAGGAGCATCCGTCTCTGACGCTGATAAGATATACGCCTGGCGCCACTGAGGTTGGGTTGGTGGACGCTAATCTTGCTGAGTAACACTAGCAAGTGTGTTCTCCTTCTTTTTAGGACAGTCCACAATAGAGTGCTCGGACGCGCCGCAAATCAGGCACAGCTTGTAGCGACGACAGTCCTTCACGTGCCTATGTCGTTGACAGTAGTGGCACACCACTGATCGTTGAGTATTCGTTGGAGTCCCGTTCTTCTTGAACCGCATGGTTTGCGACGTCTGTGAAGCAGGCTTCTTCTGTTCACCGGGGTGAGTATTTGTTTGAGGGCGTCGGTTCTGTTCTTCTCCAGCTGTGGATAATTCTTGTTGTGTCGGATAGGCAGTCATCTGTCGTTCCAACTCTTCCTTCTGTTGCATGTATTCATAGTCTCGAGCTGCAGAGAGTACCTCAGTTGGGTCTTCAGCTTCTGTCCCACTAGTTGTTTCTGAATCTTCATATTCAGGCCTTCTTGGAATCGCTGGGCTCTATCCCATGGATCGGTCACCACGTTCTTCACGAACTTGCTGAGTCTGGAAAATTCGGCGTTGTACTGCTCCACATTCTTGGAACCTTACTTCAGGTTCATGAAGTGGGCCTGCAGTGCCCTCTTCGCCTCCGGGGAGGAAAACAAAGCATTAAACTTCTCCGTAAATGTGCTCCATGGAACCGGCTGAGTCAAGCGATCTTCCTCTAAATCCCACCACGACATGGCGTCTTCAACCAACTGTAGCTTTGCCATGTCCACCCACGAATCTGCCGCGACCCGTGCTGCTCTTAACATGGCAGTTGTGCGACGCAGCCATTCTTCTGCTGCAAGAGGTCCCTCGGTTCCTTTAAAAATCGGTGGACACAGTGATCTTAATTTTTGCACTCCTTCGTGCCTACGCTCAGGCGCCCGCCGCAACGCTTTAATCATTTCTTATAAGGCCTGCACTGCAGTCAGTTCAATGTTGTTGCCATTATCTCCAGTGTTTGTCGTGGTGATTACCGCCATTGCCATTGTAGTCTGGACCGTTGGGTTTAGGATTGATGTTGGCATTCTCGGCGTCGACGTAATCGTTAAGTTGGTCATCGATGTCGTGGTTATCGTCATTGCCGTTGCCGACGTTTTCATGGAGATTGTCGTTGGCGTTAATGTCAGTATTCTCGTTGACGGTGACAGATCCACTTCCGTCGCCTACATTCATCATCATGTTTTCGTTAATGGAGATGGAGTTGTTCGCAGTAGGACGTGCACGACGATTGTATGCCTTCGTCATTCTGATAGTCAAAGTACCGCAAATAAGTACAGGGATGATTTACGATATATTCTACTTGACCTATACTGTTCACGAGGTGGTCAGCGCGGATCTGCATGGGCCACCACTTGTAACGATCCGTTTTCAGGACAATCACAATTTACAATAATTTTGCAAATCCTGCTGGGTACTAGTGAATACAGAATAAGACTAAGCAGAAAATAATACCGAATTTTAAAGTCATACCTGTACGAATAGTCTTAGAAATTTGATACACGATCAAAACTGTAAATCTCCTACTAAACCTTAGGAGGAGATAAGCAACAACATTAGAAAGTATATTACAACTAAACCAAGCTAACAGTTTATAAATAACGAAAACAGTACAAGTACAATCTCTCTGAACAAGAGAAATGGTCTACTAAGTTATTTGAATGTCTTAAAGGGTTGGGTAAAGGTATACTAACCGTTCTAATCCGTGACTCATGTCCAAGGGAGTGAGATGCATTAACTCGTTCTGTAACCCCGCTATTAGTGTGGATAGCAGACAGTTGAAATTGAACCCCTCGTTTCAGAAGAAATAGGAAAATTGCATTTAAAACACTCGTTCCTTAAAAAGGAAGAGGAAAATTGATAATATGCACCACTTCCATCCGGAGAGTGGTAAAACGAATACTTTGTCCGTAATCACATTCACATCCCCTAAACAATGAGTTAAGTGCAAAGTCATTCTAATTTGTCAGGTTGATGTCATGAGTTGTCTATGTCGAGTATTGTGCAAGTTCTTGGTAGATGTCCCTGCTCTAAAGACATTTAATTGCATCCCGAATCAATTAAAGCAAAAACTAAAACGAGCGACTGCATAAACGAATCAATTTAAAATAGAGATTTTATAATTGAAAACAAAGACCGAAAAGTAACACAATTTATTTTTAAGTAGCAGTCTAACTTTACTTTGGGATCAGATTCATATGTCACATGGTCTACCAGCCAAAGGAGGTCTTAATACAAGTCTAATTATAGAAACGGTAACAATTCTTCAGGAACGATCTGAACAATAATTTAATCAAGCCCATTAACCACAACAGCAGGCCGATACTCCAAGTATCCCAAGCAGGCCCAGGAAACAAAAGTAAAGGCATTGTCCCAGAACAGCAACTAGGCCCAAAATCAAATAGCAATAGCTGGACCCAAAATCAAATTACAGCGACATGTACAAAGAAGGAAGAGACAACATTAAGATTTACAGCCAACATTAAGATCTAAGCCCACGGGTTCAACACGGTGTCAGGGACTAACCAACAACGTTGGGGAAAACTTATCTACAGTAAGGACCACGACGGCGAGAGGGACTGACCCCCTGGCGGCAGACCAAAGAAAAGGAATCCGATAAAAATAGAGAAGGCAAAATACTTTAGTGAGGGTGCCGATCTTCTTTGCAAAAGGAAAAGGATTTCCTCAAGAATATATGAATCATCACTTCCCAATAAAGTAAAAAGTAAATAGAACATAAACTGAGAAATTGGAGTAGATGCAATCTACCTCAATTGAAGAAATCGGAGGGATCAGAAGACCAGAAATCCAACCACGAAAGCACTCCAAAAATCCCAGATGAAAGCCCAGAAATCCAAAGGAGAAAGAAGATGATTTCGCATGAAAACCCCTAAAAATCCATCGATTTAAATAGAAGGGGAGGAGATCAAATCAAATCTTAATAACGAAATCTTCTGAGTGAAATCCGAAATTGTCGGAGAGAAATCCCGATCGGTTTCGATTTTGTTGGAGAAATCATCGGCGGCTAGGGTTTCTGGAATCAAAGGAGATGGAGGCGGCTTCGGTTGGGGTTTTCGAACCCAAGTGAGGAGTGGCGAGGGGCGAGGCGGTCGATGAGTTCGGTTCGCTCGAAGGGAGAGGTGCGGGTTCGATTTGATGCGCGCCTGCCGTTCGATTAGGGTTTTGCCGAACGAACAAAGAGAGCGGCGTTCGGTCCTTTCGTGCGAGAGAGAGAGAGAGAGAGAGAGATGGTTCGCCGTTTCTTTCGCTTGGGGGAAAAAGGCAGCGAACGATGGAGTCAGCCTTGGACTTTGTTTGGGTTTGATTCATCTTAAATGAGTGGGGATAAAAAAGTGGGCTTGGGTTGAAATTAAAAGGGGGGTTGAGATTATTGCGTTGGGCTTGAGGGACAGCCAACTAAAAGCAATGAATAAAGGAAGGAAAGAATTGGGAATGGGCTCGTTAGGATCCATTAAAAAGATGCAATTTATATAGAGAAATAGAAGCAAAACTAGATAAATGAATACAAAAGATGTGTATTCTCCTTCTAAGACGCCAAGGAGGACGTCCGCACTCGTCTACCTATAAAGTCACACCAATATCAATAATTAAGCATCCGAAAACAAACGACGGCTAGCCCCACTATTTATAATGGAAAATGGGGTTTCAAGGGGGCTAGGTGCGTGCGCAGCTAAGGGGGGCCGGCGGCTTGGGCTTGGGCCCGTGCCGGCCTCCTGGGGGTATAAACCCGCAGGGGAGGGGGGCCAATCAATACCCCCCCCTAAAGAGCCACCTTGTCCTCAAGGTGGAAGTCTGAAAAACACGTCGACATCTCGTCCATGTCCTCCCACGTGCTATCATGCTCTGGCAAGCTCTTCCAATGCAGCAACACCTGTCGCTCTCCTGTGTCGTTCCTCCGAACCCCTTTCAACACCTCGGGCTTCAGTCTCACCTCCATATCAGCAGTAAGGGTCTCTGATAGGGAAGGGAAAGGTGTGTGGTCGCCAATGGCCTGGCGCAACTGCAAAACATGAAAGACTGGGTGAATGGCCGATCCGGGGGCAAACTCAACCTGTAGGCCACTGGCCCAACTCTCGCCTCGACCTCGAAAGGTGCAAAATAACGCGGTGCCAGCTTCTCATTCCCCCTGTGAGCCACTGATCTCTGCCTGTAGGGTCTCAGCTTCAAATACACCATGTCCCCTACCTCAAACTGTATGTTACGACGATGTAAGTCTGCCCTAGCCTTCATCACCTGCTGGGCCCTCGCCAAATGGAGCTTCAGCTCCTCCAGAATCCGGTCCCTCTCTGCTAGGTACTGCTCCACATCCGATACGGGTGTCGTCTACTGCCCATAATGTAGTAAGTGCGGAGGGTCTCTGCCATACAGAATCCTGAAGGATGTCGTCTGCGTCGCCGTGTGATATGAAGTGTTATACCAGTATTCCGTCCATGCTAGCCAACGCGCCCACTCCTTAGGATTCTCTGAACTGAAACACCGCAGATAAGTCTTCATACTCATGTTTACCACCTCCGTCTGACCATCGGTCTGAGGATGGTAGGCCGTGCTCCGCTTCAATGCCGTCCCCTACAGCCTGAAAAGCTCCTGCTAGAATCTGCTCTGAAACACCTTGTCTCGGTCCGAGACTATGGAATTTGGAGGTCCATGCAGACGAATGACCTCCCTAACAAACACCTCTGCCGCCGATACTGCGCTGTAAGGATGCCGAAGCGGAACAAAGTGCGCATATTTGCTGAGGCGGTCGACCACAACAAAAATGACGGTGTGTCCACCCGACTTCGGCAACCCATCTATGAAGTCCATGGAGAGATCCTCCCATACTCGGTCTGGTAAGGATAGCGGCTGTAATAGTCCCCCTGGAGACACCGCCTGGTACTTGTGACGCTGGCACACGTCACACTCTGCCACCATCTTCGACACATCCTTCTTCATTCCCTTCCAATAGACCTCCATCGCCAGCCGCTGGTAGGTCTTGAGGACACCAGAATGTCCTCCAATGGCACTACCGTGAAACTCCTGGAGTATGACCGGTAAATATGTAGATGTCCTCAATAGCACAAGTCTCCCCCAGTATAGCAGCCGCCATCCTGAAGAGACCCCTAAAACTGAGTCGACCCATGTAGAAGAGCCTCTCGTATACCTGCTAACTCCGGGTCCTACACCTCCTGCTGTAGTGGGCCCCAGTCCTCAAGGATGGATACTGCTAGTGCCGCCAGCTCCGCCTCCTCTCGCCGGGATAAGGCATCAGCCACCTTGTTCTCCAGCCCCGGGCGATACTCAATCTCAAACATGTACCCCATCAGCTTCCGCAGCCACTTCTGATGCTACTCTGCTACCATCCGCTGCTCTAATAGATACTTCAAGCTCCGTTGATCGGTGCGTACCAGGAAACTCCGCCCTAACAAATACAGCCGCCACTTCTGAATAACCAAGACTATGGCCAGCAGCTCCCTCTCGTAGACCGACCACAGTCGGCCGTTAGCTGTCAACACCTGGCTGAAGTAGGCAATAAGCCGCTTCTCCTGCATCAGCACGGCCCCCAACCCATGCTCTGACGCATCTGCCTCCACCACAAATGGTCTGGAAAAATTTGGTAATGCGAGGACGGGCACTGTAGTCATGGCCTTCTTCAACGCCTCAAATGCTGTCGTCGCCTCCTCCCCCCAATGGAACTGGTCCTTTAATAACTCGGTCAACGGCCAGGCGATGGCCCCATATCCCTCCACAAACCTGCGGTAGTAACCTGTCAGCCCTAGGAACCCCCGCAGCCCCCTAAGAGTGGTAGGGTGCGGCCAGTCCAGCATCACCGCAATCTTCCCTATATCTGCTGCCACCCCATCTGCTGACACCACATGTCCCAGGTACTCCACCTGTAGCTGTCCAAATAGGCACTTCTTTCTGTTTGCCACCAGCTGATGGTACTACAACTCCGTAAACACCACCTGCAGATGGTCTAAGTGCTCCTCCAGGGTGCAACTGTATACTAGTATATCGTCAAATAAAACAATTACGAGTCGCCTCAGGTACGGACGGAATACCTTATTCATAAGGGACTGGAAGGTGGCTGGTGCATTCATCAAGCCAAAGGGCATGACGAGAAACTCGTAGTGGCCATCATGCGTCCTGAACGCCGTCTTGGGCACATCCTCCCGTCGCATCCTGATCTGATGTTAGCCTGACTTGAGATCTATCTTGCTGAACCAGGCTGACCCATGTAACTCGTCCAGGAGCTCATCTATCACCGGTATGGGGAACTTATTTGGCACTGTCTCCTTGTTCAAGGCTCGATAGTCCACACAGAAGCGCCAGCTCCCATCCTTCTTCACCAGGAGCACAGGGCTAAAGAATGGGCTCACGCTAGGCTGAATCACTCCCGCCTCCATCTCGGCTACCATCCTCTCAATCTCGTCCTTCTGGTGCTGGGGTACCGGTAGGGTCGGACACTGATGGGGAAAATCCCCTCTCGTAGTACAATGACGTGCTCATGGCCCCTCGGCGGTGGCAGACCCCAAGGCTCCTGAAAAATCTCCTCAAACTGCGCCAACATCTGCTGCACCTCCCCCGACACGACCTGCTCCACACTGGTCTCTATGTCTCCTCCCTCTGTTATGGTAAACATCTCAACCAGGTAACCGCCACCCTCAGCCTGTAAGGTCCGCCACCCTCAGCCTGTAAGGTCCTCAGCATGGTCTTCAATGACACTACCGCTCTGCAAAGACTAGGGTCTCCCTGCAGGATGACCGCTCTCCCATCATCCTGGAACTCCATCCGCAGAATCTTCCAGTTCACCATCATCTCCCCCAGCCTATGTAACTAAGTCATGCCCAGGATGACATCAGTGCTCCCCAAGTCTCGAGGCAGAAAGTCCGCCATCACCTATATCCCCTGCCCAACTACTCTCCTTCTTTTTCGTGCCCATCATCACGTTGAAACTTCCGCAATCGGTCAACTATAGTCCCTGCCGGTCCACCACTCTCCTGGAGATGAAATTGTGGGTCGTCCCACTGTCGATCAGCACGATCATCTCCTGCTCGTCGATCTCCCCCTTAACTTCATGGTGTGGTTCGGTGTGAACCCTACCACAGAGTTAAGGGACACCTCTGCTACGTCTAGCTGATGGTCCTCGGGCTCCTCCTCCTCCTGCTCAGGACCCTCGTCATCGACATCCCCGTCCACGTCATCATCCTCCAGCAGCAGAACCTGCAACTTGCGCCCCGCGCATCTATGGCCTAGTGTGAACCTCTCATCACACCGGAAGCATAAACCCTTCTGACGCTTTTCTCTCATCTCCGCATCAGTCATCCTCCGAAACTGTCCCCCTGCTGAGGTAGCACTACCCTTCTCCCCGTCTTCTCCCTGCTCGTCTGGACCGCCCCCGTGGTGGTCCCAGCTCCTCCAGCTCCAGACGGGGTGCCCCTCTGTATCTAAGCACCGTAGCCACCCCTGACTCTCATATTCTGTCTGAGCTCCTCTACCATCTGCGCCATCTCTATGACCTCAGAAAGCCCCCTGGGCTTGTAGGGTCTCACTGCCGCTCTAAGGCTGGGCCTCAGCCCCTTCAGGAAGGTGCCTTCCAGTGACTCGTCTGATACACCATGAACTCTCCTTGCCAAGGTCTCGAACCGCTCTATGTACTCCAGCACCGATCCCTCCTACCTGAGGGCATATAGCTGCTCGTGAAGGTTTCACAAACGGGGATTCCTGAACTTCTCTAACACGATGTCCTTCAGCTCCTCCCAGCATCGAATCTGCTGCCTCCTCTCCTTCCACTGGAACCACCCTAAGGCTCTCCCCTCCATGCAAATGGCTGCCGCCTCCAGCTTCTGTGCCTCGATCATATGGTGCGCTGCGAAGTACCTCGCTGTCCACAACCAGGCATGTGGATCCTCCCCAGTAAATAGCGGCATCTTCAGCTTCCGCACCCTGCAGTCTCCTCCAAAGTGCCCCTGCTCGGGCCTCCCCTCAACACGGTGATGTGGACGGTAGTGATGTCGCCTCTCATCCTGGGTCTCGTACTGTCTAGGTGGCACTCCTCTATGACCCCCATAGTCCAATCGGTGACCTCCACGCCTGCCATCGAAGTCATCCCAATCGGCATCATCCCAAATTCAGCCTCATATCCTCCTTCATCGTCATAGTACTCCTCACCCTCTCCGGGGTCAAATCCACCTCCAAAGTCCCACGCTGGGACCTCCAAATAGGACTGAAATTCACCCCCATGGGTTCCCCCGGTGCTCCTCCCCTGTCCTCGAAACCCCGCAGGGTCACGGCCACCCCCAGTCGGAACTGGAGGCCGCTACTGCTGATTTCCGGGCCCACGGGCTCCCCTAGGCAGCCCCGCGGCCAGCTACAGACTCCCCGCAGACGCGCGCCCTGCTCCTGGCGGCCCGGTGGGGTGCCGCCAGGGCCTGCTGGCCTCCCCCGCTCCAGTCGGGGCTCGAGAGGGGTCGCCAGACCCCCTCCCACCTTCGCCGGGGCTGGGCAAGCCCGTGGGGGGCTGCCGCCTCCTCGGTGGACCTCCGGGCGGCGGTGGGGCCGTGAAACCCCCCGAGACCCCCAATCTTCTCGCGTCCATGTCGGGAGGGGGTTGTTTGGGCCGCCGTTCCCCCCTCCGCCTTTCCTCTACCCTTCGTCGCACTTCTTCGCGGTAGTCGACCTTCCACAGTTCCTCTTCCTCGTCCTCGTCCAATTCTTCTACGAAATAGGGTTGGTTTTGGGTAAAAATCTCGTATTTTTCCTTTTCCTTCTTCAAAGTTTCCGCCTTTGAAGTCGAATTAGGGTTTCCGTCGCCTTGTGGATTAGCCGTCAAAAGGGAGAGGATCTTTGCAAATTGCTCGTCGTTCTTCGCTTGACTTGCCTTCATGTGCTCGATGGATTCCACCACCGATTCCACCGATTTCTTTACCCCTTCAATTTTTCCCATGAACTTTTCCTCCAACGCCTCGATTTTAACCTTCGATCTCGTCGCGGCCGCCATGGATCGTCACCCTCTGGTACCAAATTGTTAGGATCCAATGAAAAGATGCAATTTATTTAGAGAAATAGAAGCAAAACTAGATAAATGAATACAAAAGAGGTGTATTCTCCTTCCAAGACGCCAAGGAGGACGTCCGCACTCGTCTACCTATAAAGTCACACCAATATCAATAATCAAGCATCCGAAAACAAACGATGGCTAGCCCCACTATTTATAATGGAAAATAGGGTTTCAAGGGGGCTAAGTGCGCGCGTGGCTAAGGGGGGCCGGCGGCTTGGGCTTGGGCCCGCGTCGGCCTCCTGCGGGTATAAACCTGCAGGGGAGGGGGCCCATCACTCTTGTAGCTAAGTCTCTTGGCCCATTCAAAAAGAAAGGTATTGATTAAGAAAGAGACGTGAGCTGAAAAAAATAACAATAATAAGAAAATAGAGGAGTAAGGGGGAAAATATTAAAGGGCAATAGCAAAAATTTATATAGAAATATGGGCCATTACAATCTCGCTCCCCCTTCTCCCATTGTCTTCTGGGGCTTTTATAGGCTATCTTGGCGTGTAACCTCCCAGCTTATAATGTGGCATTATTAGCGTAACCTCCATCATAAAAGTAATCTTTAATTCCTTACTTAGTTTCTATTGAAGTGGGCCATGATGGAGTGGAACTGCCCGTCATTTAGTGGCTCTTCATGTTGGTGGTAGGGGCTGACTCGTTCAACCCAGGAGATATGGGTCATGATGGCCCAACCATGGCAGGACATATATGAGGTAACAGTAACATAGACACAACCCCAACTGCTCAAATGAACCAAAGTTTTCCCTTTCAATCAACAATTAAATTAGGGGCATTAAATGCACAAATACAACATGAGAACTTCCTTCCAATAATTTTTTGTCTCCTTCTGTGCCACTGGTAAAATTCTTTCTCAATGTTTGGTTTTATAGGCATCTACCATTCTGTTGCCACACATTAAACCAGGCAACAAAAGACGTTGACAAAGAACCCCCCTATCCCATTTTGTGGCATCACTGTATATGTTGGCAACTTAATAATAGTGTACTGGACATGTTTTTAAATGGTATATGTCATGACAGGCTAAAATGCATGTCTGTTGGAAGAGTCTGACACAGGATATAACAAAAAATGTGACACCAAGAACATGTATGCACCCAATATCAGCAAAGACAATCACTCAGTAGTTTTGAGTATAGAAATTTATTTGACATAGTTATATCATTCACGATGTGACCATTGAAGTGGAGATGTGATATCTAAGTGATGTGATAACTTGATATGTAGTAGGAAGGTCTAGAATGGTGTCCTGAAATGTCTGCAACTGAAAATGCCGCCCAAGAACTAAAATATGACGTCTCAGTAATTTACACAATTGCAGATGCCTAGCAATGGGTAATCGGTTTTTGGCAACAAGTGGTAAACTAAGCTAGTGTATCAATCATATCCAAGTTTCCATATCAAAACTATAGTGTCGCTTTAAAAAAGACTACATCTTTCAGAACAGGATCTATAGCCATGCTCCCACATCGCAACCGTAGTGTCACTTGAAAAAGGCTACATCACTGTATATGTTGGCAACTGTAAGATAGTATACTCAACAAGTTTTTGGCAGGTAAAACTATATGTCTGTGGGAATAATTTGACACATCATCTAACAAAAAATTGACACCAAGAACATGTATGCACCAAATATCAGCAAAGACAATCACTCAATAGTCCGACAGTTTAGAAATTTACTTGACATAGTCATGGCTAGATATCCTTCTCGAGGTGATATCTTATTGATATGATAAATTGATATATAATTGGCGCTTCTAGATGTTTCCTGAAATGTCTGCAACTGAAAATGTGTCTGCATTCAAGAACTAAAATATGACTTGTCGTAGTAACTTTCAAATAACATATTATCCAGTGGCTTAACCAGAATTTTTTATTGCCCTCGACAAAAACAATGATGATGCAAAGAATAATATATATGTGTGTGGGTGTGTGTGTGTGGAAAAAGGGGATCTAAGGTGCCTCCTTAGATGAAAAACTAAGGAGGCGCCCCCATTTCCCCCCATCTCCTACATTTTTTGGAAATGTTTTTTCATGGGGTTGTTGTTCACATCATGGATGATCAACATACCAAATTTCAAGGGATTCCAATACTTTTTGAGCCACTATCTACCCCTTACTATTTCAACGGTCTAAAAACGTGCTGAAAACCCCACGAAGTTGCAAGGGGTAGATGGGGGCTCAAAAAGTATTGGAATCCCTTGAAATTTGGTATGTTGATCATCCATAAGGTGAACAACAAACCCATGAAAAAAAATTTCAAAAAAAATGTGTGAGATGGTGGGAAATGGGGGCGCCTCCTTAGATTGAATCTAAGGAGGCACCTTAGGATCCCTTTACCCATAGATTCAATCTAAGGAGGCTTAGGGTAAAGAGATCCTAAGTTGCCTCCTTAGATTCAATCTAAGGAGGCGCCCCCATTTTCCACCATCTCACACATTTTTTTTGAAATTTTTTTTAATGGGTTTGTTGTTCATCTTATGGATGATCAACATACCAAATTTCAAGGGATTCCAATACTTTTTGAGCCCCCATCTACCCCTTACAACTTCGTGGGGTTTTCAGCACGTTTTTAGACCGTTGAAATAGTAAGGGGTAGATGGTGGCTCAAAAAGTATTGGAATCCCTTGAAATTTGGTATGTTGATCATCCATGATGTGAACAACAACCCCATGAAAAAACATTTCCAAAAAAATGTAGGAGATGGGGGAAATGGGGGCGCCTCCTTAGATTTTTCATCTAAGGAGGCACCTTAGATCCCCTTTTTCCTCTATATATATATATATATATGTATATATGTATATATATATATATATATGTATATATATATATGAGGAGGGATCAAATGACCCCCAAAAATAACCCCCAAAAATGACCCCCTATCAAAAATCCTATGTCCCCCATTTTTTCGGAAGATCCGAACCGTTCATCTTGATCTCCACCCTCTAAATACATGACTCACCAATTTTCAACTCGATCCCATGTGTTTTGCCCATTCATCAACCATTCGCAAAAGTTCTGTTCATGCGAAACCGTTAAATTTGGGTCGGATGGATGAACGAGCAAAATACATGGGATCGGGTTGAAAATTGGTGGGTCATGTATTTAGAGGGTGGAGATCAAGATGAACGGTTCGGATCTCCCGAAAAAATGGGGGGCATAGGATTTTTGATAGGGGGGTCATTTTTGGGGGTTATTTTTGGGGGTCATTTGATCCCTCCTCTATATATATATGTACATATGTATATATACATATATATGTACATATATATGTATATATAAGAAAAAAAAGCTAAGAGTACTTTGATTATATATTGACAGTAGCGACAAAATAGTATTACACATATATCCAAAATATAATATATAATGTATAAAAAGTGTCTATCTAAGACGAACTCTATGAGTATCTTGTAAGTCGAACTAATCTACTATCTAAGCCGACAGAGAAGTATCATGTATGTTGACTCTGTATGAGGTGCCTCGCTTGAGGCTTCAATAACATCTTTTTTGAAATAAAATGAAAATAAAATTTTCATTCCCTTTCGAAGCATTTTACCTTTAAAAATTAAAATATCTATAAGTATTAAAAATTGATAAACAATGCGTATAACAAATAAATGAAATGATTGCGCAAATTCACTTAACAAGAATGCAATGGTTGTGATGCTTAAAACTATTAACTCTCTTATTTGCTTCTAAAGTACTTGATCCAGCTCTATGTTCATGTTGTGATTGCCAAAATTTAAAATAAATACCTTCTCTAAGATGTCCCTTCTCTGACAAAATTCATTAGAGTTTTGATAGTTTATATGGCTAGAGTTGAATGGGTTTTGTTTTAATAACTGCCACATGTGAGGGATTCAGATAGATAAGGGATATGTTTTGATAGTTTAAACTGCCAAAATTCAATATGTATCTGTTGAGTCATTGGGCCGGCACTCGAGATGACTCGACCGATGGACGACCAAAGCCCACGAGGCCCACAAGAGGAGCCCGACGTCGACTCAATCAAAGCCCATCGGCCATTCGACCGTTGCATTCCCCGCACTCGAACGTGGGATTAAAGATGGGCTCGTAATTTGCGAAAACGTGTGTAACAATGACTCCTATTAAATGGGAAAGATTATGGCCCCATAATGGGAAGCCGTTATCTCACCAACATCTCAAAAAGGACCCTGAATGCATATAATATAAGCAAGGGTCACATCTTCAAGGAACGAGGTCTAAAACATAGAACTCTACTTTCCCAGATGATATTTCTTACACTTTAGAGCTTGCGCCGCCAGTCCTGAGACGAACCTCCGTGGGTCGATCTCAGCTGCACCAAGCTCCCTCTCTTCCATAAGTTCCCGCATTAACTTAAGCATAGGATGGGATTTGGGTTGGAACCCAGATCCAACCCCCTGACGTGTCTTTGTGGTGTAGGTCGACGAGTCTCCATCTCCCGCTAAGGTCGATACCGAGCTTTCCAACCTCGAGCGATCGACGTACAAGCCATTCGAGTGTTGATTGAGCACCGCATCATCGTCTACCAACATCACTGGACCCAGTTTCTTCCAATCTAGTGTCCCACTTCATCTGCCGACAAGGCTCCGACTCAGCATCAAGAGCCTACGTCAGCTTGACAACTGTCTCGATCAATTTTGGCATTAACAGTTTGTCACCATCTATAGGAAACGTTAACCAACTTGACATCCCGAAGCAATTGAGAAGCTACGTCGGCTGGACCTAGCAATGTCGTACCGATCGAAGGTCCGAAGGAGAAGCAAAAAGCGAACAGCGTCCTGGAGGAGGCTGCAGACTACACATCGCCATCACAGCGACAGGCAAGGACCACCAAGGAACCTGAGGTGACCCGGAAGGAGTTCACTCAGTTCACTTAGCAGGTCGACAGGAGTCTCGGTGTTTTGTCGACATTAATACGCCAAAACATGGGGAAGCCATCACTCTTGAATAAGCCGTTGCCGCCTCCAAACCGGACCCTGACACCAACCGCAGGCGCGGCCTTCCTCCGAGATCAAGGGGACCCAAGAGCAAACCAACTGGAGATCGTCCGCACAACACAACCCCCCGTCTCACCAATACGACAGAATGGGTGTCGACAATCGGGCCTTCGTTCTCTAGGGAAACACGCCCCCTCCAATTACCGGGAAGCAACTCGCCACATCCTGAATCAGGTAATGTACGGAGCTCCCCTGGGTTATAACCCTCTGAACCCTGCAGGTGGATTCGGAAGGAGGAAGGAAATCTCAAACCGATCCTCGAGAGCCAACTACGTGCAAGCCGGAGAAGGAGGATATCTACTCGTCCGATCCGCGATTCGGAGGACCCCACTGAGGGAGAATATCATCTCTGCTCCTCTCCCCAAGTTCAAGCTCCCAACCCTACCAGCTTATGATGGCAGATGCGACCTGTGGTCGCACATTCATAAGTATCTGAATGTCATGCTGCTTCCGATGAGCCATACCTTTGTAGAGACTTCCATGCTACCCTGTTCAAGAGGACAGAAAGCTGGTACGAAGGGCTAACCAACGGCTGCATCGGGTCGTTCGATGAATTGGCGGAAATATCCTGCAAGCAATTCGTCGTGGAACGACGTCCTAAGAAGAAGGCATCCCACCTCTTCTCGCTCAAACAGAATGAGAATGAGTTGATTCGAGCCTTAGTCCAAAGATTCAACGACGAGAGGCTCGACGTAGAAGAGACACCGGACGTAACTGTCATAGCGGCGCTCACTCAGGTAGTTCGGAACAAACACATGTGAAGGGCCCTCCACCAGTTCACCCTAACACCGTCGCCGAAATGCTCAATATAACAGATCGGTTCATCGTCTCCGAAGAAGCGGAGGAACCAACCGGAGCTAGTGCAAAAGGCACACCCGCCCGTCGCAGCGACACAAGGCGAGAGAAACTGACTCCAGGAACCCCTCGCCAGGAGTCTCGAGACAAGAGACCCAGATAGAGGAGTCCTCGAAGTAAGGAGCGCCCCACCTATGCTAAGCCGAGCACTCCTAAGACGGATGTCCTCAGTTACGCCCCACGAGAAGAGCTGATCCAAGAGACAACAAAGAAGGGCAAATATAAGAAGAGTGGCGACCTCAAATTTTGCAAGTAACACAACGACTATGGGCACGATACCAACGACTGTTGGACTCTCAAAAAAGAGATCGATGCATTAGTCAAGGGAGGACACCCCAAAAATCTGGTTAACGATCAACCTAGCAAGGAGGGATCCTCGAAGCAAAAGGGCAAGATGACAGGGTCACCTGTCACCAAGGTGATCGACTAGCAAGCCATCTGAGCTCGGGGTGAATAAAGAGGCGTTGGACAACAACAGCTCCGACGAAGTTCGAAAACATGTACGCCTTTTGTTTTTTCATTCCTTTTCATTAAAGCATGTCTTTTTCATCAAATAAAGTTTTGCCCTTAAGCCTTCATGAAATCTACAAAAACTATCCCCTCAAAACTCCCCACTAAAAAGGATCTGATCCTCAGGAAGCTGGGGTAAACTAAATTCATGTCGAAG
Source organism: Scilla litardierei (assembly GCA_030789695.1). Classification (NCBI taxonomy): domain Eukaryota; kingdom Viridiplantae; phylum Streptophyta; class Magnoliopsida; order Asparagales; family Asparagaceae; genus Scilla; species Scilla litardierei. The sequence continues at coordinate 21,422 of JAULAV010007493.1, read as the reverse complement.
AAATCCGTGCGAGTGACTCCCAAAGAGATCGTCAGCTGTAAGTCGAAGGGGCCACCCCTTTGCTACTGAACGACTCACCTAAATGTCGTCAGCCATAAGACGAAGGGCCACCCCTTCGCTACTGAACGACTGACCTAAACTTCGTCAGTCGTAAGTCGAAGGGGGCCACCCCTTCGCTACTGAACGACTCACCTAAACGTCGTCAGCCGTAAGAAGGAGAGCCACCCCTTCGCTACTGAACGACTCTCCTAGAGGTCGTCAACCGTAAGACGGAGGGCCACCCCTTCGCCACTGAACGACTCGCCTAAGGGTCTTCAGCCGTAAGACGGAGGGTCATCCCTTCGCTACTGAACGACTCGCCTAAGGGTCGTCAGCCGTAAGACGAAGGAGACACCCCTTCACTACTGAACGACTCGCCTAAAGGTCGTCAGTCGTAAGTTGAAGGGGCCACCCCTTCACTACTGAACGACTCTCCTTAAAAAGGTCGTCAGCCGTAAGTCGAGGGGACACCCCTTCGCTACTGAACAACCCTCCTAAAATAGGTCGTCAGCCGTAAATCGAGGGGCCACCCCTTCGCCACTGAACGACACTCTCACACTCTCCTACAGAGCATCATCAACCGCAAGTCGAAGGGCCACCCCTTCGCCACTGACCGACTCTTCTAAAATATTGTTCAGCCATAAGTCGAAGGGTCACCCCTTCGCCACTGACCGAGTCAATGTCGTCAGCCGTAAATCGAAGGACCACCCCCTTTGCCACTGAACGATCCCCATAATGTGTCGTCAGTCAAAGGGTCACCCCCTCCCCACTGAACGACTCTCCTACAGAGCCGTAAGACGAAGGGCCGCACCTTCGCTACTAAACGACTCTCCCAAAATGTCGTCAGCCGTAAGTCGAATGGCCACCCCTTCGCCACTGAACGATCTCCCTAATGTGTCGTCAATCGAATGGCCAAAAGGTCGGCAGCCGGAAGTCGAAGGGCCACCCTTTCGTCACTGAACGACTCCCGTGCCGTCAATCGTGAGTCAAGGAAATCGCTCACTCACCATGGAACGTGGAGATCAACTTCTAAGCATGGTTCGATGGTTTATCCTCGATCATCCTAAAGCAGCGCCTAACCCATCGAGGGGCCATCAGGCGTTACGACCACCACACGACATGCACAGCAGCAAACAAAGAGATGCAACGACAAACATGGATATGCAGGCCAACTCTTCTGGCACTCGTATTACCAAAAAAAATTCGTTTACATCTACATCACCTCATATACATTCAAAAATTTCTAAAACAGGCGTAAAAAGAATGCCGAGACCATACAACGGCTGGCTAAGCCCTTGGTCTCCATCCAGCACGGCCGTGGACTCTGGGTCCTGTGTAACATCCACTCATGCATCATCGTCAGCCATGGTGGCAGCGTCGTCAGTGGGAGCAGCTTCCTCCGTTCCTGGGCTCGACTCGTCGTCACCAAGGTCCGGAAAAATCACCTGACGAAAAAATCACCGGGATCTTGTCGATCTCAACGGAGAGGTCAGTGAATCGGTTCTTCGTCTCCAATCGACATCGCTCGTAGCCTTCCTTGTATAGCTCGTCGAAGTCGGAAAATGAATCCTTGAACTCCTGAAACGCCCTCTCTGCTATGACCTCGGCTTTGACTCTCTCCTCCAACAGAACGTCCTCTGCTTGCTCTCTCAATACGGTTTTTTCAGCCTCCCTCCTACGAGACTCGCTTAACTCATGCTCGAGTTTCCGAATGCGATTCAATCTCGTCTCGAAGAGAAGGCTGAGTCTAGTCAGCTCAACTCGAAATCTCTCCACGCCCAACCTAACGGCCTCCAGGGTGACCCTATGATTGGCCACCTCCGGAGCACGACGACGCAACGCCGCGGTGGCCACGAGAGCCTGCACACAACACACGATGATCAACATACGTGCTGACATCACCTACGAGGGAGGCTGGAGCAATAATTACCTGGATGCTGGCATGAACGGCTATCGACGCAAGCCGCTCATAATCGACCCTCTCTACGACAGCCATGTCCCGTGGAAGGGTCGCATTCTCAGCAGTGCGGGAGGGGACTCCACAATCAAGAAGAGCGAAATCTCCATGCCTCATCGGAAATTTCGCCTGGACGAGGTCCTTCTCGAAGCAGTCGAATGTGGCCTGAGGAAATCGGCTCTCCAGCAAAATCGGCATATATTCGTCAGGTATGTCTTCAGACAACCCTACAGGAGAGAACAGACCCCCAAGACCAGTAGTCCTTGTGCACGAGAAGCTCCGGTAGGACCTGAGTCCTCCCCGAATCTTTCTCGTGAAGAGTATCCCTCCCTGGCCAAGAGACCTGCTCCGTGGCTGCATTCGACCCAGACGGCTCTGAGTCACTGAGAACGAGTCGACGTCTCCTCTTGGCCCCCTCTAGTGCAACTACTTCAAATCCAGAGGCAGGCTTTTCCTTCTTCTTCTGAAGGCAGGCCACCTGAGCAACTCTCTCAACAACGACGGGTCGATCCTCCGACGGTGGAACCATCCTTTCCACCCCAGTCGACACCCGAGGAGACAACATGCTCACCTCCGCCTCTTAGATGGAAGCCTCGACTGCTTTGCTCAATGCAGAATCCACCTGATAATCCACACCGGTGATGCCTGCAGAAGCAACAAACAAGTTAAGTCGAAGAACGAAGATCGAGCAGTTGACGGACACGATCGAACCAACCTTTTGTCTACACGGTCCGACGTAGCACGTCGCCGGACCACAGCCACTTGACCAACCTCATATCCTCGGACAGGCTCATCGATGTGTCGGCGGCTTTCTTCTCCTCGCTAGTCAGCGGCTTATCCTCGACGGGGCCCAAGTCAGGGGCACCCCAACCGGTGCAAAAGCTTGCCTCCCCTTGGAAAATCACAAACACAAACTCGTCTTTTCATTTGGGATTAGAGGTGGGAAGGTCTTCGAGCAGTTTCCTGCCTCGTCGAGCCATTATCGAATACCAGCCCGGGGTCTTGAGGGGAGGGATCGAGAAAAAATAATTGGACAATCTCAGAGACGGTTCAATTCCCTTCGTCACATACAGGGCTATAACGCCCGTCAGCATGCCAATGGCGTTCGGCATCAACTGGCAGAGGGACATGTTCAGGGTACACAGAAAGTACCGCATGAACGGGTGCATGGGGAATTGAAGGCCTCATTCAAAGGCTCTGACGTAAACTCCCGCTTCCCGATCGCCGGGACGATGAGCCCTCTCGTCCTTTCCAGGCACCCGGGTTTGGTAATCGAGACGAACATAACTCCTCTGAAGCTCGAGGATCTGACCAGCCTTGACGTTGGATCTCAGATTAGCGAGCAAGCCCGGCTCCATGATCCCGTCCTTATTCTTCTGCATAACGGTGACCAAGCTCCCTTCAGAAGTAGGGTTGGAGGACGAAGCCATTTCTTTCGAAGGGAAAAAATCCTAAAGCCAAGAGAATGAAGACAATACCTTCGCACTCTGTCACTGAAACCGTCCTATATATGCAGGGCGACAACCGCATGATGAAACACGTGTCGAAGATCCAAAGGCTCTGAGTATCTTGGATGTCGAACCGGTAAATCATCCGAATCGACGAGGCGGGTGTTTTGGCGCCTGGAACTTAAGTGCTATTTTCTCGACTGTCATGCCTCCATTAATGCGATGTAACGTCGCTTGACTTCAACATATAGACCTTTTGAGGTCGTGCGACGGGAGCCATTATTAAGTCATTGGGCCGACGCTCGAGATGACTCGACCGATGGACGGCCAAAACCCACGAGGCCCACAAGAGGAGCCCGACGTCGACTCAGTCAAAGCCCATTGGCCAGTCGACTGTTGCATTTCCCCTCGAATGTGTGATTAAAAACGGGCTCGTAATTCGCGGGAACGTGTGTGACATTTACTCCTATTAAAGTAGGAAGATCGTGGTCCCATAATGGGAAGCCATTATCTCCCCAACGTCTCAAAAAGGACCATGAATACCTATAAATATAAGGAAGGTTCCCATCTTCAAGGTACGAGGTCTCAGGGATAGAACTATACTTTCCCAACTGATATTTCTTACACTTTAGAGCTTGCACCGTCAGTTCTGAGACGAACCTCCGTGGATCGATCTCAGCTGCACCAAGCTCCCTCTCGTTCTTAAGTTCCCGTATTAACTTAAACATCGGAGGGGATTTGGGTCGGAATCCAGATCCGATCCCCCTGACGTGTCTCTGACTCTGTGGTGTAGGTCGACGAGTCTCCATCTCCCGCTAAGGTCGATTCCGAGCTTTTCAACCTCGAGCGATCGACGTACAAGCCGATCGAGGGTCGATCGAGCACCGCATCATCGTCTACCATCATCACTCGACCCAGTTTCTTTCAACCTAGGGTCCCACTTCATCTGCTGGCAAGGCTCCGACTCAGCATCAAGAGCCTACTTCAGCTTGACAACTGTCTCGGTCAATTTTGGCCTTAACAGTTTCAATATAAACTATGTCGACAGTCAGACTTAAAATTTCAATAACCTAATCTATTTTATATTTTCTTGCCCCGGCAAATGCCTAGAAGAATAAACATACAACTATGCCCATGATCTTATCCCTAGCAATGACCAGTCGGTCTTTAACAAGTAGCTAGTATATCAAGCATAGTCTGATCGCAATTATAGTGTCAAACATGCTCAATCTATGTATGACAACTTTCAGAATTGGAACTTATGTATAACAATTTCACTCAACTCACTTATCACGGCACTTCTATCATGAAATCGTTCGGTGTCATGTATATATGAAACAAACGAGACAACACTTCGATTATGTATGTTCCTTCTAGAGCTTCCCATGTGTTTGTGTTTGTGTCAGTGTCAAGCATATCCATGTCCATACAACATAGCACTCAATATAACAGCGCATCATCTCATCACAGTAATGTGCCCCTACACAAGGATTTTTTTAACTACATTAAACAAGTAAGTGACCCTTTTGAATTTAATAGCATATGCAAGAAGATAGCTTCCATTAAAAAAAGAAAACCATCATCATATAATAAATGATAACTTCCCAAATGTAATAATCATTTGCCCCAATCCCATCCAAGAAATCCAAAATGTTCAATTTTTGTTCCAAAAACACATAAATAAGCTGCCGCATATGATAAAAATGATACTAATCTAAAAAATTAAAAAATATATGTTGCGAAATGAGATAAGAGCATTCATAAATTCTAATAAAACAAAAGAACTGTAAAGAGATCGGCGACATAATATATCTGTTTCACAAAATTTAGTCAGAAATTTGTAATATTAGGCTGAAACGGTTCCTAACCAAATTCTCAATCAAACAGTATAAATTGCTTCCTCTCTCTTTCATACGATTGGCAATTTCAAACAGATCAAAAGAGAAGAAACAACACTACAAAGTAATCGATTAACACAAATTTAATACAATAAGAAAGAAACGATTTAATTAAAGATGTCCGTAATTGTTGCTTCTTAGATCCAAAAACTAAAATATTAAATTAAAACAGAAATGAAAAATTCTCACCGAGATCTAAAGGAGAAATCCCGAAGCTTCTCGGTTCGCGAAGCGGAGATTCCGACGAAACCCGAAACAAAACCTGAGAGCAGCGGCGGAGGGTAGGAAAAGATGCCGTCGTCGGCTTTATAGTGTCCAAGACTCGGGGGGTCTGCACACTGGACGGCCCGCTTGTGCTGACGTGGCGGTCAGAGTTTGGAGTAGAGACCCACGTGTCATTCGGTCGATGCATCTTGGGGTCCCGATTTTTGGTCGCAGTGGGGTGTCTGTGCAAGGGAAACAAGACAACAGCGAATCCTGTGGGATCTGGATACAGTGGGTGGGTATATTTGCCACGGTTTCCAGCAAATTAATTGCTCTACTCGTCACTTCTTCCATCCTCCTCTAGGAGAGAACTACCGTCTCCGTCTAAAAACTGCGTTATTAGTTTGAGAATGACATACGAAAAATCTTAATCGTATATGACATGATATGTTTCTCTTCAGGGCATGTTCTTTTGCGCGGAATAGGGGCGGGAATAAGAATACTTGCACTGTTTATGCACTATTCATCCTATTCCAATGTTGTATTCCAAGCGGTTGTTCTTTTGGGCGTGGAATAGAATCCTACGTGGCTATTCCAATTTGGTAATGATGAGCACTTTTGTATTCCAAGCTTTTTGCTTGGAATACAATGGAATCCTTAGGAATGGTAGGCCCCACTCTCTCATCTCTCTCTATCTCTCCCCTCCAACTCATCCCCTTTCCACTTTTTCATTCCAACTCCACAATCCCAAAAGAACACAAAAATAGAATGAGGACCCCACTTTCCATACTCTATTCCACCCAAAAGAACACAAAACTCCATTTTCTCTCTCCTTGGAATACAAACTTTCCTATATTCCATTTTTCATATTCCAACAAAAGAACAGGTCCATACATAAGCAAAAAAGTCCATGTTTTTTTTAATCATCATACTCCTTGTGGAGTAGTAATCATATATGGAAGAAATATCTCTTATGCTAATGCATAATGCCATATGATCCCCTATTATTCTTTGTTGGTTTAGTTTGGATTTGATTGACTTCAATCACGCTGTATCATACCGCAACCTGGAATTGGGCTTTCAGAAAGCAATGACAAGGCCCATGCAATGAGGCCGTCTTTATCCCAGCAAAACATTTAGTGGTATCCACAAGGCAAATGTCAAGGCCCAGAAAAGACAGGGAAAATTTTGGGAGAAGGCAAAATACATTAGAAACCCCCTCACTTTTTGGAGGTACTATCATATAAATAACATTGTAATTAAATCGGTATCCGAAAATACCTCCGAATTTTGTTGGCATTTTCCACATTATTTGAATCAAATATGATCACAGCTGGAAGACTTCAAAACTCATGCTATATCATACTTAATGAAGAAGATAAACAACATGAACAGAAATTCAGTGACCAAGTGCTGCTACAAAAACGTAAGCTTGGAGTCTTTTAACTCGGAGAGAGACTGTTAGGCAAACTGAGTGCTTATTCAATGACAAACAGGCAGTTCGGAAAACTGTAACGAGTTTTGACAAAATCGACGCCACGTCAAAAATTTATGCATGGATCCATGCTCATCATTCGGACTGCCGTTGGCCCAGTACAGGAATGTCCTCGTACCTCTTCTGCAATGAAATAATGAGAAAACAAGATTACATGCCGTATCACTTTAGAATTAGCCATGGTAAGAATTTAACTTAGGATTATAAATAGTTAAAGATATCCAAGCAGCTTAATAGGTGAATTTCCAGGAAAACAAATTGCATGTTAGGAAAAGGAGCATGGGTAAGCATCTAAAAGTGTAGATTGCAATGCATTCGCATCATAAAGGATCACAACATAGCATAGCAAAACACGATACTACAGTAATTCTATTTCCCAAATTGGCCTACCTCGCAACACTGGTTAGAATACTGCACGGCACCGCTCGGTAGGATGCACACCAATTAAAAGGCATAGGTCGATAACAAATTATCAAACTGAAAAAGCTAAAAGGGACTAAAATTAGTTCATAGACCAGCAGAAATTGAAACGATAAGCCATCTAATGCATTGCTTAGCTAATAAGTTATTATCCTTGTTGTCAAGATTAGAATTGTGTGTTGTACCGACGGAAATTTGAAGGCTTGATCCTAGCTGCGCAAACTTAAACTGGAAGGTCAGAACTAGGCACCTACCAGCCTACTTAAAGTATAATTCATCTTATGGTTCAATGAAAACGGCATATGTAGCTCGTAGCACATGTCAATGTTAGATAGATATTGATTCACATGCCCTTTCTCTACTTGGGTATTGATTCACAACCAATCCCAATAGAATTGGGGAAGGGGCCTGATAAATGAGGATAACCATCAAAGTGAACAGTAGCATTTTTGTTTTGTACTTTTGCTCCATAATCATTTATTATCAAGTTCATCCTAAAATCCCAAGTGAATTTTTCCACCATTACTTAAACTAATCTATCCTATTACCATGACCGCACATTGCCCCGCATTGCTACCAATGATCTAAAATGATGTTTAATTATCCATGTAGTCCGACAGCGCATAACACATAAACGAATTATGCGCCTGAATATGTGGATTACACATAAATCAATATTTTCATGTATATAGACAAATAATATATATATTCATGTATACATATATACATATCTTAAATGTAGGAGGCACCTAAAATTGAGAAAAAATTAGGGAAAAGAAATATTATCAACATATCACGTATATAGAAATGTACACGCAAGTGAATTACTAATATGTGCATGAAGCAATCTTAAAGTTTTAAACTGAAGTCTAACCCAAATATGAATTATGACGATTGTGCTCAAATTCACATATTAAGCTTTTACGTTTGTAATTGCAAATGGGCAATTCTTATTGCTGAAATATAATCGTTGCCAAAGAACAATTTTAAGAAAAAATAATAATTACAGCTGCTACTTATGCGGTCAATATATGGATTATGTGGGTATATAATGCAGCCAATATGTGGATTATGCAGGCAAATAATTCTTATATGTCATTTGTCCGCATATTTTACCCGAATATTTGTAATTCCATGCGGCACCTAACCCATGCATTTATGCAACTGCAAAAAACACTTTTTAGAACACATGTTGCGGGTACTTAATACTCAATGGTTCACTTCTCGAACAAACATCTTCGTTCAGTTTCTACCCAACAGATAATGGATATCATTTATAGTGCCAACAGCCCAGTCTCTCATTTCATTGGAAAGCAATGGTTTACTTCTCGAAAAAACATCTTAGGTCAGTTTCTACCCAACAGATAATGGATATCATTTATAGTGCCAACAGCCCAGTCTCTCATTTCATTGGAAAGCAGCATTCTCCAACTTAAAACAAACTTGCAAACTACAATTAATACCAAATAATTACTTACACTTGCAGTTTCTTGCTCCTTTGGAACTAAGATAAATGTGTGTGCAAAATAAAATATGATATCATTGGAGAAAATCCTCTATTATGACAGTCAAAAAGTTTCATATCCATATATTTTTGGGTGATCTGTACCAGATTGGGGTCCCTGCCTACTTATTTGGACATGAGTTGTTCAGAATCTGAAGGGAATCTGAAGGGTTATCGTTTATTGAAAATGAAAGTTAGTCTTCATATTCTAAAATCTCAAAACACCAAAGATCTAATGAACCTAATGAACCTTATGCTTTTATCCTTGATTTAGATGGTTTATTATCACATAACTGTTAAAACTTTCACTTTCTCTGATCCAATGCATATGCAGACAACATGCAGATCACATGATTTTTTTATTTACCAATATTTAAGGAGATGTAGATCAACTTCAACTTGTTCATCCAAAAATTATGTACAAAGTGGATTTTGTAACCGTCCAAGAAAAATGTCAAAGGAAAGACTGGTATGAGCTTGAAAATATGATCTGAGCCTCCTTGCAAAACAAGGGCGTAAGTTAACTTCTACATCCGACTATACCTGACTTCGGCCCCTCTAAGAATGCGACTAGTATATAAATCGGTCACTACACTCCAGATTCCTCTTTGACCAGTGCCTAACTAAGTGCTTCTTGGGTAGCCACCAGGTGGATGATCAACCGGTCCCCTTCGTTGGGTGTCGTCAAAAGTGGGGGACTACGGAGGTAGTCTTTTAGCTCGGAGAAAGCTCGAGCACAGTCTTCATCCCATTCAAGAGCCTTCCGTTCATCTCTATGTTGGGCTATGGCCTTTCTCAAGACTTTGAAGAAAGGGAGGGACTCCTCTGCTAATTTGGACAAAAAGCGCACATTGCAACAATCCGTCGATTCAATCTCTGGAGTTCCTTGATGGTGTTAGGCTCCTTCATGTTAATTAACGTTGCACATTTGTTAAGGTTGACCTTGATCCCTTGGTTCATGAACATGAAACCAAGGAATTTTCCAGATCAGACATTAAAGGTACACTTAGAAGGGTTCAATCGGAGATTGTGCCTCTAAATTTCCTCAAAAGTCTCCGAAAGTTCGACGATATGGGATTTGAAGACCTTGTTCACCATTCTCCAATAAGTTGTTCCAGCGTTGTTCAATCCGAAGGGCATTTTCTTGTAATAGAAAATCTCTTGATTGGTAATGAAGGATGTCTTTTCTTCATCTTCAGGAGCCATCTGGATTTGTTTGTAATCGGAGAAGGCATCCATGAAGCTTAGGAGCTCATATCACGAGGCATTATCAACAAGATGGTCGACTCGAGGCAGGAGATAGCTGTCTTTGGGACAGACCTTGTTGAGGTTGGTGAAGTCCACACACATCTGCCATTTACCGCTTGGTTTCTTCACCGTCACCATGTTAGCCAGCTATCCCGGATACCGGACCTCTCTGATGAAGCCGGACGCTAGTAATCGATCTACTTCTTCTATGGCCGCCTTCATTTTTTCACCCCCAATGTTCCTCTTATTTTGCTTCACAGGTTTGAAGGTTAGATCAACGTGCAACCCATAAGCGATCACTGGGGATCAATGCATGGCATATCATCTTATGACCAAGCAAAGGCATCCACGTTGGCCCTTTAGAAAGTGACCAACTTTTTCTTTAGGTCGAATGGAAGTCTCGACCCAATGGAGATTGACATTCCCTCGTCGTTTGACACCGGGATCAGCTCTACTTCTTCAACAGGGGCAGATCGTTGATCTACGAAGTCATCCCTGTTGTCAAAAAGGTCCACCAGATATGTCTGCCCTGCCTTGCAGTTTTGGTAGACATAATGTAGCACGACTTAGAGTTAACTTGGTTCCTTCTCACCTTTCTAACCCCTTGGGGGTCTGTAACTTGATCATTTGGTGGAACGTGGTAACCACTACTTCCACCGAATTAAGGAGCGGTCAGCCCATGATCTCGTTGTATGCTGAGTTGATTCATGGTGACCTGTTATGGGTACTCTGCGAGGGTGACCGAAGCGTGATCATTCCCTCAACAGGGGCGGCATGCCCGGTGAAACCGATGAGGGGGGCCTGAACATGTTTCCAATTCAGATGACCCAAGCCGCATCTTCTCCAACGTAGAGATGAATAGCACATCGCACGAACTGTCCGTGTCGACGAGTAACTGTCGTTTCTCGACCGTGCCAATGATGACTCTGATAGTGATGACGTCATCATGTGACCGCTCGACACCCTCCAGATCTTCCTCTGAAAAAGAAATCGAAGGTGTAATATCCCTTGACCGCTTCTGTCCCACAGTTACGGTGATCATCCTCCTAGCATACAAACTTCGAGTTGAGGTTGATAATCCGCTCGATATTGGTCCAATCCACCGGATATCACATCAATGACGTCGACATTGGTCGGAGTCAGGGTATCTGTTTCAAAGAGGACGGGCCCCTTTGCCCTTTGAGTAGTGGGGTGAGTCAACATCATCAATGTTAGGTGGCAACGTAGATGTTGACACAGTGTTTCCACAGATGGCACCAGCTGTTGATGAGTAAATCCATCCTACAGTAAGATAGATGCTGACGAGGACGCCTCTGGTGACGTGGCACTCCGTCGACAAAAGAGTGAGACCCAATGAGAGGTGATTCCGGGTCAAGGGGAGCTAAGTCCAATCTGTTGGGTTAAAGCCCGACCTAACTCGGAGCTATCTTTGTGGGCCTGCAACACAAATAAATCGTCAGAGGTGTCGGATCTGGTTTCCGATCCAAATCTCCTCTGATACTTAAGCCAGTGGATGCCTAAGAAAGGAGCTTGGTGTAGCTAGATCCGACCTATTAGGAGGTCATCCGATCAATCACACCGAGCTATGGAGAAATAAATATTGAGTAAAGGCAGATATTAGAGTGTTATAGTACCTGAATGATTAGTATCTCTGGATATTTATCCATGTCTTATCGTCATTGAGACTACTTATAGGTGAGTGTTACCTTTGAGTGTCGTCAGTGGATAACATTGCCCTTATGACGACATGAGTGTCCCTGAAAAAGAGCATAACGACCTACCATTTACTACGCCATTACTAACCGATCTCTTAATACTTGGAAGCTCAACGGGTGCATGAGCTGTCTCTTTTGACTGGGTAAGCAATTAACCACCCATGCGGTCCTCTGGGCTGTGGGTCTAAGGCAATGCCTTTGTCTTGGGCTTATTTATTCGAACGAAATACATTTCCCTGTCACGTGGGCCGGCCCAATGTAGTATTTATGCCTAAATGGTTACATCAAAGATGGAATACAATGACCTCCATGCAGATGAATGCTCTTGTGCGACTACGTGTATCATAGTAACTTTCGTGATTCTATAATTAACATATATCAATGAATGTTGCATAAGTAACTGTGCAATTACACATCAATGTCGGTTGCATCTTTGTTATTATTCCTATCTTATGTGTCTGCATGCTAGAGAAAAACTTGATCAGTGTTCTCATGCGTTACATGACTAATAGATTTTAAGTGGTGGTGTGCTCTGCCACAAATCCACTCATAATACAACACGGTAAAAAGGGGACAATATGAGAAACTTGTCATGAAAGCAAAGAAATTTATATACAACCATTTGCTTAACGCTTTATATAAGGCAAATGGTCTATTAATACGTACAAACATTCAATCACAGTTTTTGTGAGAAGTGAGAACAAAATTGATTTACTCCATTGCAGCCATTTACATACGGCAATCTACAAGCGAAGAGCAGGTATAAATATTTAACAAATCGTTGTTACAAATTAAATTAAAGTTATTAAAAACTATTGAGTTCAGATCTATTACCCCAACATTGTTGTGCTCCCACAGCTTGTGAACTCCATAATCTACAGCCTGCAGACAAAAACCGATCCAAAATGGTCAGGCAAAAACCGATCCAAAATTGGAGGGAAGAACAAAACCCTAGACGAAACCAGATCTCCGATAGGAAAAGAAATATATCCGATGTGGAGAAAGAGGGATCCGTACACGTTCACCCGCGAAGGCGCCAGCGATGACGAAGGTGACGTAGATGGAGTTGCGTCGCATGAGAACGCGGTAAAGTCCTTCCCATATGCCTCGTCCTCCTCTCGTCGCCATCGCCTCCATCTCGATCTAAGACGATCTCTCTCTCGTCCTCTTCTCTCTTCGAGCTCGAGCTAGGGCTTTGCTTTGAAACAGGGATCGCGCTTTTTCTGGATTTCTTAATAAAAATTAAGAGAAAATTGGCTAAATGCCACCGGTCAAAGGTTGGTTTTAATTTTTACCACTAAGTTTAAAAACTTGGCTAGAATAACACCCTAACGAAAAAAGAGACGAAAATACCCCTTCGTTCCCAAACACTAAAACCCAACAAAATCAAATCTCCTTGCGAAAACAAGTGCAGCGGACGACGTTCTCCCTCCGGCGAGCGAATCCCAGCACCTCGCACCGCCTCGAACTCCCCTCGACAGCCTCGACACCGCTCATCACCGCCATCCCACAACCCAACGCCGACAACACCCCGCATATACGTCTACGTCGACGCCGAACTCCGACCACACCGCTTCGCCGTACTCCGACCACCCTAAATCTAAAGCAACGCCTCGTCGTACTCCGACAAAGCCCCATGAGCCAATTTGCGCCAATTTGCGCCAATATACGCCAATATACGTCACGATACGTGACGTATATTGGCGTATATTGGCGCATATTGGCGCATATTGGCGCAAATTGGCTCATAGGGATTTGTCGGAGTACGGCGAGGCGTTTCCGTAGATGTGGGGTGGTCGGAGTACGGCGAAGCGGGGTGGTCGGAACCCGACAACATCCCGCATATACGTCTACGTCGACGCCGAACTCCGACCACACCGCTTCGCCGTACTCTGACCACCCCACATCAACGGAAACGCCTCGCCGTACTCCGACAAAGCCCTATGAGCCAATTTGCGCCAATATGCGCCAATATACGCCAATATACGCCAATATACGTCACGTATCGTGACGTATATTGGCGTATATTGGCGCAAATTGGCGCAAATTGGCTCTTAGGGCTTTGTCGGAGTACGACGAGGCGTTTCCGTAGATTCGGGGTGGTCGGAGTACGGCGAAGCGGTGTGGTTGGAGTTCGGCGTCGACGTAGACGTATATGCGGGGTGTTGTCGGCGTTGGGTTGTGGGATGTCGGTGATGAGCGGTGTCGAGGCTGTCGAGGGGAGTTCGAGGCGGTGCGAGGTGCTGGGATTCGCTCGCCAGGAGGGAGAACGTCGTACGCTGTACTTGTTTTCGCAAGGAGATTTGATTTTGTTGGGTTTTAGTGTTTGGGAACGAAGGGGTATTTTCGTCTCTTTTTTCGTTAGGGTGTTATTCTAGCCAAGTTTTTAAACTTAGTGGTAAAAATTAAAACCCATCTTTGACCGGTGGCATTTAGCCAATTTTCTCAAAAATTAAGGGTAAATTTAAGGGAAGTGATATACAAACAGACATTTTTTTGCTCAGTTTACCGACCAACTTATTTACAAGTTCGTCATTTCATGTTTATAGTTGTCATTGAAACATTTTCGTCTTTAGTACTCGTCCACATACAAAATTTATGGATGTGCTATTGAAATTGCCCAGTACACAGATCACTTCTTCAACTTTTTCTTCTTCGCCGCCAGCACGATCGTTGTCTCCTCCCTTGCCCCCTCCCTAGAGCATATCACCATCCATCTTCACAGTACTCTTCTTCCTCCTCCTCCTCATCGCTATCATTGTTATCATTGCCCATTAAACCAATCATTTTCTCCCTCTCCCTCCTCATTCTCGTCCCCCTCCCTAGGACCCTAACCAACTCCTCCAACCTCTCTTCATCATCATCAACTCGTGTGATGGCACGTATCCATCGGTACGCGTATAATCGTATTCTACGCATTTTCTTAAATCAAAAGTATTTTATAATGGTTGTTCATGAGTTTAATATCAAAATTGTTTCAAAATTATTTATAAAAAATATTTTGTAGTATCAATATAGTTATAGCATATTTTAGTGAGTACGAGTGACATCCAAAACCACTAAATAATGTATATAATAATTTATACTTAATTATTAACGATATAACCATATCAATTATTTTTCTATATAAACGTTATCAAAACGATTTCAAACTTCTACCATGAGATTCCATGATCATTTATTGCTCCCCATATTAATTTCGTAATTTTCTGGAGTCAAATCGATATAGAACCCGCAAACCGCGACCTAAACGTTTTGGCCCAAAACTCGTACTTTCGTATTTTAAAGTTCGAAATGGATCTCGTATTCGCGATCCTCGTGACGATACGAATGTGTGGCTATGTTTTCGTAATTTTTCGGAGTCATGTGTGATTTTTGGGTATTTTAACATTTTTCTTGCTAATCACCCTCACTAATCACTTTTTACTATCACTAATTACTATTTTCTTTATCCCTAATTACCCCCACTAACCCTAATCGTGGCAACTCATGTGCTAACCGACAAACTTTTATAAAAGTGGTCAAAAAGCTAAACCTACTTATTAATGGCCTTGACTATATATTAATTACCTTAATTTTAATAATATTATTAACTATCTATTTAAACCCCCCTATAATATCCTCTCTCCCTCAAAACAAACCACCCAGGCTAAAGCCCCAGGCCCGAACCCCTCCTCTCCTCTCAGACGAACGCAACGAACCCAACACACACACGCCGGAGCCCTTGAGCTCGCTGCCGAGCCATCCCCTCCCTTTCTCGTTCTCAACCCAAAGCATTGAAGCCCCACATCAGCTCGCCGTACTTCGCCTGACCTCGCTGCTCCGAATGCTGCCCCGGAGTGACGTCGACCCCGCACCACCCCCGTCCGCCTTCCGCATGTTGGATCTGGATCTAAGCCTAAAGGGGGTGAATATGCTAATAAAATATTCTTGCGCAACCCACGAGAAATCACACGCAGTTAAAAACACAAGTAGGGTAAATAAAATGCAAGCACAGAATACACGGCAGATTTACCCTGGTTCGGTCGCAGCAATGACCTACTCCAGCCCCTAAGCAAATACTAGCATTAATATGTTCCTTCTGTACAACTACAATGTGGTCCTAGCTCCAATTCCCCACCTAGACTGTACCACACTCAACAAAGTGCAGAACTGATGTGTCCATATTTTCTATCTTTTCATAGCATCATTCCATTGCATTTCATGTCATATCCGCATCCAAATCCCGCATTTACTTACGATACTACAATTCTAACGTCATATTCGAGTTTCGTAAAGTTTAGTGGATTTTCAGGGATTTTAGAGCAATTCGGAACCACTTTTGGATATAGACACATCCAGCATGCCCGTGAGCCCATTGGCGAGGCTCTACAGGAGTTTGCCGAGGTTCGGAAGCTTATAGGAGGAGTGGAGGAGAACCTAGCAAGAGAGAGGAGTTGTTCTGGATTTTTCCCAGGCGACTCGACCGAGAGCACAAGCTGCTCGGTCGAGCTGACACGCAAAGCAGCAGAACGCGCATCCGAATCGACCGAGCAGAGTGGTGACTCGGCCCGAGTCAACATACTTTCGAGCTCCATCTCACCAACATCCTGCTCGACCAAGCAGGACCTACTCGACTGAGCCAGCAACCTACTCGACCGATCAAGGCCTACTCGGGCCGAGTAGGCAGAGCGACACGTTTTGAAGGAGCCCAATCCACTGACAGACTCGACCGAGCAAGTGGACTGCTCGACCGAGTAGCACAAACCCCTTCAACCGAGCAAAGAGCAGCAAATAGTAGTTAATGCGCCTGCTCAGTTAATGTGCCTGCTCGACTAAGCAGGCGCTACTCGACCGAGTCACTGACTCGATCGACAACAAGCGGGCGCAAACTATAGAATTTGAAGTTAATTTCGTGGGCCCAGACGAGGCTACAGGAGTTGATTTTGGAGACGAAGAGAGAGAGAGAGAGAGAGGTTTTTATTATGTTTTTGAACTGAGTTTAGAGGGAGAGGAGGAGATCAAAAACTATTGTAGATCTAGATCTAGGTTTTGGAGAATTGAGTTATTTTTTGGAGAAAGATTAAGTTTTTGCTATTTCTTTTGTCTTGGAATCTGCTAGAATTCTTGGATCCCTATTGGCTATCATTCTTCCTCGTTTTCGGTACGTAAGATATTTATTTCTCGCTCGATTTAATTGCTACGATGTTTTCTTCGATAAAAATTGCATTTTTATTCCTCATAATCGATATGTGTGAGTAGTTTTCCATAGGGTTGATGGGTTAGCCCCAAGACTCTAGGAAAGAGATGTAGACCTGAATATCTAGGTTGTATTGGAAATAAGGGGGAGTATTTCGGTCAATCCATCCGAATCCCTAGGAGAACTCGTACTGAGATCATGCCCACGGTCTGTGGAATTGATGAGCTTAAGGAGTATCTTTGGGATTTAAGTAGGGAATTAGTGGATCCAACTAAGGCTCGTGACCATGCCCGGCTCGTACCTTGAGGGGATCCACTAACGAACTATATCGCTTCATTGACGGCTACCGCCATTGCGTCAATGAGAGCCACCGAGATACCTCAAAATTCTAACCCACGAGAGTGGCATAAGTTAGGAGATCAACCCCCTAAATCCAATGCAACGTAAAGACCACATTCTAACATCAACCTCCGACGGTCTTAGCGGTGATCCCTAAGGCCCTAACTTCTTTTATTATCGAAATAACAATACCATCACAACCAATCTTCTTAAACCGACTGCTATCTCACTCTGAGATCTAAAAATAATCTGAGTCCCCAATACACTGTCACTGTCTATGTGGGATTCGACAATCTTATATACTATAATTTGACACCGTCTGCTTGTGGATAGAGCCCAGAGCTGACACCTAGGAACCATACTACACCTAGCGACTGTGACACCTCTAGGTAGAATTTAGGTGTAAGTTCGGGGTGTGTCAAGTTTTTGGTGCCGTTGCTGGAAAATTTACCTCCTCCTACTTGATCCGAACAGCTGCCAACCCACCTCCCGATGTCGCCGCTGCCGCCAACGTTACCTGGACCTCTCCACCTATCGGTCAATCTCTTCCCCTCTATCCCTCTCCATCCCTCTTTTGTTAGATTTCTCTCTTCCCACCCACCCCCCTCCGCCCTTTCCGAAACCCCCCCCCCCCCCCCCCGCTCCACCCCCCTAAACCCCTAGTGCAACCCTATTCACTCGACTGAGCACAATTAGTGCTCGGTCGAGTAAGCCTCTCACCACTGCAACAAAGCCCTACCTACTCGACCGAGCATCGAATTTTCTCGGTCGAGCTCCCACAAACATCTCCCTCTGGACATTTGTTCTCCTCCACTGGCATTATTTTCTCATTCTATTTCAGGTTCATTGTGCCCACATCGGAGGACAGGTCGAGGAGCAGCTTGGGGATATTCCTGATCAGCAGCAGTCACGTACCCGATCACATCACCCTCTCTGCATCATTCGTGTCGGTACACTCTTTCCACTGTATACTTTACATACCGACCCACGTTTTTAGCCTACTTGCAAGATGCCACCACGCCGAGCTAGACTCATAAACGCCAACACCGGTGCACCCAACCCTAGGCCAACTCGATGCTCCCGTCGTACACGCTCACCCACACCAGGCCTCATTGTTGGCGAATCATCCACCCCAACACCTCTGACCATCCCCACTTCAACTCCTCCCTAGCATCTATATCTCAACAACGTAGAATATGACGTTACCTTCCGGGACACTGACCAGGGCAACCATTTCTTCGCGATGCTCCTACTCATTAGTCAAGGAGGCGGCACTACTCAACAGTCTGTTGAGCAGGACTTCCCAGGTCTTCACAACCTGATTATGCACTGGCGATCCGACCCAGAAGTCGAGCCACAGCCAGCTTCCACCGTCCCTGGTCCATATCAGGGGGACCCATCACCACCCCCAGAGGGTGGTGACCCTGCTTGATGATGTCCCTCCATCACTTGGTGTCCTTCCCTCGCCTTTTATTGTGCCCATTTGTCTTTTCAGGGCCCTAGTATTTCACAGCCTTGGGGAGGCCACACCATGCATCATTCCATGCATTTGCATCATCTCTTTATCATTGCATCCTATCACGTTTTCTTTCTTCTGCACAGTTTTATTTTCTATTCCTTTTCTATCCCCTCACCCACCCATCCTCTCTACCATCATTTCCTGCATACTAGTGTTTTCTCAGCAGTGAGGACACAGCTGCGTTTAGCATGGGTGATGAGCGCTATCGCTTTAGTTTTTCATTCTCTTTTATATTTTCTTTCATTTTTCACCTTCTAACTTTAATTTTCCACCCATTTTCCACCTTTTCATCTTTTTTCTTATTCAGCATCACGTTTTTCACTTTTTGCCATTCTTTCATGCCTGTTTTCATTTTTTTTGCTTTCTCCACTTTTCTTCCTTTTAGCTAGAATCATTCTGTATGATGATACTTCTCATTGCCCTCAGTAGCTACTCACGATGTTTATATCTGTTGACATGCTATTTAGGTTAGTCTCAGTTTTACTACTTATATGATGTCATATTCTCTTGTTGATCTTTCTAATTTAATGCCTGATTTGAATTGAAATTGAATGCATGAAATAGTATCTAGTACGTTCTCTGTTTGGTAATGCACCTAGGTTCACGCATCATTAGTACATTTGGAGCACTTGTTTGTTATCTTATCCACTTCTGTTTGCATGCCTGATATTATTGTGCTTTATACCGCATACTTTCAATATTCACTGAGCTGAATGAAAATATCCATGCTAGCTATGAGTTTAGTTAGAGTATTATCACATTGAATCGTTGTGCACATCTGATGAGTGAACCGAGTGATACATTATTTTCCTTCTCCACATATCTTTATGATTCTCTACATATCATTTGGTTTCACCCCTACAGCTACTTCTACCATATCTACTTCCCAAAAATCCCAAAAGAAAAAGACAGCTTCCAAATAAAATTAAAAAAAATGTGAAAAGAGAAAAGGAAAAGAAAAGAGAGAAGAAGGAAAGAAAATTATTTCCTATCCTTTTATTAGAAGCTACTACAAATACTTGGGAAAAGACAAAAATTTCCATATCATATTCCTAGATGCGACACCTCAAGCTAAGCTTGGGGGGTTGAACCAATTGATCATATAAGTGAGTATAACATTAGAGTGGAGATGATGCACAACGGAGAGATTCGATAATGCTTGAACTTTACAAAATATTTTAGTTTTGGAGATTTTTCATGATTTGAATTGAATATTTGAATGACATGATCTTTTTCCATTCTCTATTGCATGTTGGTGTGATCTCTTTGTGCTCTACTTGTAACTATTGATTGAAAAAGTGCATTGTTAACTCTTTTTATACTAGACTCTATAGATTGCATGAAATTGATACGAGTTGATGGCATGATTTTAGAAGATCCCTACTTTTGCCTTTATTGCATGCTAGCCATATGATTAGTAAGACTTGAGGATACTATTGGCATGTGTAGTATTATTCGAAGCATCGTGATATAATGCTGAGGCTCGAGATCTGATTGAATATTCTAGCACCCCCTTCCATCTCTTACCTCTTTTATTTTCTTTAGTTTATCGCCTGGCATTCCTAGTATTCGTCTTCCTCGAGGACGAGTAAGAGGTAAGCTTGGGGGATTTTAATGTGTCCATATTTTCTATCTTTTCATAGCATCATTCCAATGCATTTCATGTCATATCCGCATCCAAATCCCGCATTTTCTTACGATACTGCAATTCTAACGCCATCTTCGAGTTTCGTAGAGTTTTGTTGATTTTCAGGGATTTTGGAGCAATTCGAAACCACTTTTGGATATGGACACATCCAGCATGCCCGTAAGCCTATTAGCGAGGCTCTACAGGAGTTCGCCGAGGTTTGGAAGCTTATGAGAGGAGTGGAGGAGGACCTTGCAAGAGAGAGGAGCTGTTCTGGATTTTTCCCAGGCGATTCGACCGAGCAGCACAAGCTGCTCGGTTGAGCTGACACACAAAGCAACAGAACGCGCATCCGACTCGACTGAACAGAGTGGTGACTCGGCCCGAGTCGACATACTTTCGAGCTCCATCTCACCAACATCCTGCTTGACCGAGCCAGCAACCTACTCGACCGAGTAAGGCCTACTCAGGCTGAGTAGGCAGAGCGACACTTTTTGAAGGAGCCCGCTCCACTGGCAGACTCGAACGAGCAAGCGGGCTGCTCGACCGAGTAGCCCAGACCCCTTCACCCGAGCAAAGAGCAGTTAATGCGCCTGCTCGACCGAGCAGGCACTACTCGACCGAGTCACTGACTCGGTCAACAACAAGCGGGCACAGACTCCAGAATTTAAAGTTAATTTCGTG
The DNA here is from genome assembly GCA_030789695.1 of Scilla litardierei. NCBI lineage: Eukaryota > Viridiplantae > Streptophyta > Magnoliopsida > Asparagales > Asparagaceae > Scilla > Scilla litardierei. The sequence continues at coordinate 146 of JAULAV010007493.1, read as the reverse complement.
GGCCCAGACGAGGCTATATGAGTCGATTTTGGAGACGAAGAGAGAGAGAGAGAGTTTTTTATATTATGTTTTTGAACTGAGTTTAGAGGGAGAGGAGGAGAGCAAAAACTATTGTAGATCTAGATCTAGGTTTTGGAGAATTGAGT